>QGSO01002461.1:0-12975 GCA_011037825.1 Carya cathayensis | reverse complement strand
CAACCAAGCCGCTCTACACATAGCTGCCAATCCTGTCTTCCAAGAACGGACCAAGCACATCGAGTTGGATTGCCACCTAATAAGGGATAAAATTCAAGGAGCTGTCACCATAGCTCATATTGCATCCCAATACTAGCTGGCTAACATCTTTACAAAGGCATTGCCTTCTAATCTTCTACAAAGACATTTTTCCAAGATTGGAATAGTGAATCTATGTTCTCCATCTTGTGGGGGGCTATTACACAAAGAAGCTGCAGGTCGCCATTCACTCATAACAACTACATGTCGTTTAGAAGAAATACTAAAGTTTGAAGAAGGATGACCAGCTACACATCTTTTTTATTTGTTGATTATTCTTTTCATTATTATTTTGTACATATTTTCACATTAAGATGCCTTCTGTTTTTAGTATGTAAATCGGTTAGTTTGTTAGGAAATATGTGTATAAGTTGCTGCTTGTATCGTGTACAGAAATCATTGAATTAAAGAGCACTTTCCATAATTCCATGCCCCACGCTCTCTGAGCTCTCTCGTCCTTTTCTTCTATTCTGTTACATATTTATGTAGTAAATAAAAACAAGCATGCAATTTTGGGGAAGATGAAAACAAGACAATAAAAAGGAAATAAACCAGTGTGCATACGAGAGAGGAAGCACCATGTGATACTAAGATTGAAAACTCACCAAGTGAAAAATGGAGGTGCAATGGAAGATCTAGGTGGCTAGCCGAGAATCACGGTGGCTTCCTCTGTGCGCGACGGTGAAAATCTGAGAGGGAGAAGATAAATTTTGGGTCTGTTATACTGAGAATCATGATGGAATGAAAGAAGAGGAAGATTCTGGCGTGGCTTACCTGGAAGGTGGGGATCTGATGGAAATTGGCTGGCCGGCAGTTTCATGTCTTGTGATTGGTTGAGAAGATCGAGAGGGAGAGGAAGAAGTCTAGAGGGGTTGTAGCTGGTGAGGCTCGACGGTGAAGATGGTGCTGTCCACGGCGGCTAGGTGGCAAGGAAGTGTGCAGAGGGCTTATGGTAGGGGGCAGCGCGGTGAAGGAAGAAAAAGAGAAGAGATAGGGGAGATAGAATTAGGGTTTGCGTGTGGAGTGTGAAATTCTGGATCAGAAATGCTAAAGCTTTCAAATTCGAGAGCTTTTTTTCCTACCGAATTCATTTATTTATTTTTCTTTTTTATTTAGTGATTAAATAAATTTTTCTAAGTGATTTGGTAATATTTTTTTTTAAAAAAATTTAAGAATAAAAAAAAATTGAAAATAAAAATAAAAATGGGGATCTCTTTTCGGTGGGTATTTTCGGTAGCTCCAGTGCTAGTCATTCTGGATTAGTATCACTCTATCAGGACAAAATGGTAAGACAAATAAGGGAAAAAATGTAAATATGCGAATAAAACATAAAGACAAAAATGGAAGTGAAAAGTGGTTGAAAATTTACTGTTCATAAAATTAAGGGACAAAAACATAAAACCACAAATAAAACCAAACAAACTGAGGGATAAAAAGGGTAAACAAACAATATAAAAGGGGCAAAATTGTAAAAATATAAACAGAAGATAACAAACCTTAGGGATAGAAAGGGAAAACAGTTAAAACAAAAGGGCAAAAGTGAAAATGAAAATGTTAGACGGAAAAACTGTTCATCTAACATTTCCATTTATATATATAATAGATACTAGTAGGAGTGAAATGTCCAAGGGACGTTTGCCCAATTGAGACAAAATATATATGTTAATTATATTCATGTATATATGTGTTGCACGTATTCTCAGATGATAGAAATAAAGAAAATAAACATGAACTTTACATATAAGTTAGCATCCTATTTAAGTTTATAATTGCAACAGTAAAAATTTTATATGTATTTCAAAGTGAAGAAATAAACATAAAGTTTATATATAAATAAGCGTTCTAGTTAAAGATATAATTATAACAGCACGAAGTTTGACAAAAAGAAATTTAAAGTATTTATGATATAGCTTAACTTACAGATTCGGCGGAGAGCACATTGAGCTTATTCTAGCGTAATTATCCATGTTAATTCATTTCTGCGCTCAAATGTATAATTCATTCCTTTTCTAGAACCACACTTGTAATGTTTGCTAAATATGGTATGTGCTTCAGTAATAATAAAAAATATAATGTAATAAATTTTTTTGAATAAGTTTATAAATATATATTTTACCTCGCTTGTGTGTTCAAAAAGATTAACAGCTGTAGAATTCAATATTTCTTCTGCAATCAGTCCAAAGACAACAACTGCTATACATCCAGTGTCGTCCTCTATTTTCATATAAACTCGACAACTGTAATTAATGAGAATATTATTATTGTATAATTTTGATAATTACTATGTTATATTTATCATGTAAAAAATGATTAATTAAAATTACGAGATAAAATGCTTACCGTAGCTATCTGATGCTTGTATCTTTGCAATTATAACACAAGAATTTTTCATTATAATCATATCCAGTTGCTTTATTACAATTTACACAAGACATATAGTAGAATGACTGATGTAAGTCCAGCGACACAAATTTTCCTTTAATTGTGAATGTTGGTTTCTGCATAAAAAATGGACAAATAAATGTATAATATGAATGTAGCAATAAAGTGAATTTAAATAGAAAAAGATAATTTAGTTTTTTTAAAAAAATTATACCGCCATTGGTTGTGTAGAATCTATAATTTTAGCAATCTCAGAAATTTTTGTTATCGTCTGTGTGGTACNCAAATTTTCCTTTAATTGTGAATGTTGGTTTCTGCATAAAAAATGGACAAATAAATGTATAATATGAATGTAGCAATAAAGTGAATTTAAATAGAAAAAGATAATTTAGTTTTTTTAAAAAAATTATACCGCCATTGGTTGTGTAGAATCTATAATTTTAGCAATCTCAGAAATTTTTGTTATCGTCTGTGTGGTACTGGTTGAAGTTGATCCTCTTGATGTATCTAAACCTTTGGCAATCATTTCTTCTAATAATGCATCATTTTGTGTTGTCCTAAAAAGTTGAATTAATAATTAATTCGACATAAGTAGTAAAAAAAAAAGGTTAATATATGCTAAAATTATATGATATCATGTTATAATGAATGAAATTATAAATAATTTAGATTTTATAAAATTAATTATTGAAAAAAATTCTTTTAAATAAATGATTTACCATTTACGTAATGAAACTACAGGTGCTAGAAGATGATCGATGATGAAAACATTTGTCGATTTTGATGATAAAGAAAGACCTACATTATAAATATTTGTTAGCAAATATATCAATATATGATAAATAATTAAGAAGAGTATTATTTTCAAAGAGAAGGACTATTATAAGAACCAACTTTAATTTGCATTCCAAGAATTATTGGTTTTGTTGCAATAATTGTCGAAATTTGTTGGCACATGTCATCAATAATGATCATGTGATATATCTTTGCTTTATCTTCTTATCCTTTTAAGTTGAGTAATGTCAGGAAATTGCAGCCTTAACCATTATTATACGAAAGATCTATTATTGGTTTGCAAATTATTAAAGCAGAACAAGATAATTAAATAAAAAAAGCACTTCGAAATTCACTTCAAAATTAAAGAAATTTTTTTGTGTATTTAGTATAACAAGCGTTGGATTGCTATATTTAATATATTTATCAAAATACTTTTATTCTTTATTGGCTGTTTTAATATAATATTATTAATTTAATAAAATTTAAAATTTAAAATTTGTTTATTTTTAATCCAATTTTAGTTTATTTTCTATTTATTTTATCTTCTCTATGTGTACAAATCTCCATCGGTAGATTAAAATTAAAAACCTTAAGATGAAGGGTCAGATTAAAACCTAGACCCCATATTTTTCCCTCCCCTCTCTCTCTCTCCTCCCCCTCCAGCAGACACACTCCTCTCTCTCTCTCTGCGGCAAGCCCACGCCTTTGTCGTCGCCATTACCCGCTTAACGACCACCCAAACGATGCTTTGATCCCCTCCCCACCATGTATTCCTCACCAAAACCCCGGGTTCACTTTCATCTCGTGCCTCTCTCTCTCTCTCTCTCTCTCTCTCTCTCTCTCACCCATGCCACCTCTTCTTAGCCAGCCGCCGCCACAAGTCAATGGTACCACGAGCATGACGTCACCGGTGACTTTCCCACCCCAGGTCATTCTCTCTCTTCCTTCCCTAAGCCCTTTCTCTCTAGCTCTCGGATCTCACCAAATCCGTGTACCCACCATGCGCCGTCGCCCATAGCCACCGCGAGTGCCACCACGAGTGGTCCCCAGCCCTCCACCGAAGCTTCCCCTCTCCCTTGTTGTCGATCTGCTCCCTCCCCTCACGGATCCGAACTAAGTCAAAGTTAAACTCAGTGCCAAACAAAGATGAAGAGGGAAGAAGACAGAGACAAAGACAAGGATGAATAATCTAAAGAAGGCTATGCCGAATCTGAGGAAAATTGTGAAGATGAAGACTACGAAGAAGGAAACCGAGAAGAGCATACCCACACGACATCGTGAAGAGCAACGAAGAATGAATGGCCAAAATCGAGAGAGAGGTCTGAGGGACTCGGTGAAAACGTAAACAAAACAGGGGTAAAATGGGAAGAAAAAATATTAGATGAAAATACTGTTCCTCCCTTATTCGCATTTATATATATAGTAGATATATATTATATCCAACACATAATTGAGATCTAGAAATTGCGTTTGTACACGCCACAATTTTCTGGTCTGGGATCACAAGATTTCAGGAGCTTGCACAAAGTGTACTTTTTACCTATGTCACAGTTGGATACTTGCCTTCTATTTAAAGCGCCTTATGTGTATGGACATTTTGCAATGAGCTTTCTGCTTATTTCAAAATCGAACCACAGGTTCAGTTCACCCATGTCAATATATAATGTGGCGTTGGTAGTTGAGGAAGGTGGCGTTGTTTTGGAATATTGAAGCATTAGCATCAGCAGCACATGAGCCATGCTCCACAATGGGCCGTAAGCCGGAAAATCATCACCAGAACAATTGCCAAAATTTGATGATCACCACTAGCACCACCCTTTGCTGTTTTTCCCACAATCTGAATGCCTCTTGCGACACCTTGATCCGTAGCAAATTTAACACGTTTAGTTTAACAGGTCGAGTTTAGATTGACCCATATAGTCGAATATAGGGCTGAACAAAAATTCAAAAATCCGAATTTGACTTTGCTTTGGCTCCCCTCCGACTTCGATAAGTTGAATTTTTTTTTTTGGGCAAACACTCAGAGTCGGAATCAGAGGTGGTATTAGACTGACTCCGACTCCAATATTGTATATATGTTATAAAAATATATGTATTTTTTGATATATTAATACTTATATTTTATATAACTATAACTTATATAGTTAGTTAAATTCAATAATATACTAGTATGAATTAATTATAAGCTACTTAGAATATAATATAAATAGATTAAATTGACTAATAATAGTTTAATACATATAAGCACCATACTATTACTCCCATGTACACTAATGTATAATAATGTATAATACTAATATATAACAACATATAATACTAATGTATAATAATATTTAAACTAATGTATAAATTTATAATAACATGTCACATTAATATATAATATCTAAAATATAATAACATGTAATAGTAATGTATATATAGTAATCAATATATAATAATATGTAATACTTAATACTAATGTATGATAATTAAAATATAATAATATATAATAATAAATATACCATAATATGTAATATTAATGTATAATAACAAATATACTAATATATAATAAAAACTGGAATCTTCGCAACTTACACAACATAAAAACGAGTTCTATTACTATCTATCAATTTTCTGACGTGAGCCACGTAACGATCATTTTCCGATCCTCCTAGTTATCCACACTACTGCATTATTGGATTGTACCGAATTAATTGGGGCCACACACTAGTTATCAGCCTATTTATAAAGACCCATTTAATTTCATAAAACGTCATTAATTACAATTTGTTATAAAATTAAAAGAGAAATAATATTAAAAGAGAAAGAGGATGTTATAAGAGAAAGAGTTGTTCTTCAACGTAAAACTTGATGCATATACAAGGGAATGATACCCATATATATAGGAGTACAAAGGGATAGGTATAGTTTAAGTCTCCATTGATGGCTAAAGATAGGTCTTAATTGATGGCTCAATAGTCTTAATTAGTGGCTAAAGATTAGTCTTAATTAGTGGCTATGTGTGGTTATACAAATGTTTATAACACTCCCTCTTTGGATGACCATACATAAAGAATATGCATCATTAAGATCTTGTCAAGAAAAAAGTCAGTGGGAAAAAACCAATAGCGAAAGAAAAGAGTACAACATTCATGTGTACTACTAAGTGTTTTAAGATTGCCTCATTAAAACCTTACAAAAGAAAACCCAGCGGGATAAAACCTTAGCGAAGGAAAAAGAGTACAATCGGCACAAGTCTTCAAGACATTTACTCCCCCTGAAAAGTGCATGATAATAGGTCTTCAAGTCTTCGCATTCCAATGTTATGCACAAGCTTCTTAAATGTTGCAGTTGCTAATGCTTTAGTGAATAATCTGCTAGATTATCACTTGATCGTATCTGCTTGACATTAATTTCACATTTCTCCTGAAGTTCATGGCTATAAAAGAATTTAAGCGAAATATGTTTGGTTCTATCACCGTTGATATATCCTCCTCTAATTTGAGTAATACAAGCAACATTATCTTCGTATAAAATTGTTGGACTATCATTAATCACTGGAAGACCACACTTTTCTTGAATATGTTGAATCACTGATCTTAGTCAAATACATTCTCGACTTGCCTCATGAATTGCAATGATCTCTGAGTGATTTGAAGATGTAGCAGATAGTGTTTGCTTGACAGATCTCCATGATATAGCAGAATTTCCATAAGTAAATACATATCCAGTTTGAGATCTACCTCTGTCTGAATCTGATAGATAACCTGTATTCGCATATCCAACTAATTGTAGACTTGATCCATATTGATAAAATAATCTCATATCAACCGTACCTCGGAGGTATCGAATGACATGTTTAATGTCATTCCAATGTCTTCGAGTTGGTGTGGAACTATATCTTACAAGTAAATTAACTAAAAATGCAATATCAGGTCGAGTGCAATTTGCAAGATATATCAGGGCTCTAATTGCATTGAGATAAGGTATTTCAGGATCAAGAATTTCTTCATCGTCTTTACAAAGACGAAATGGATCTTTTTACACATCAAGTGATCGAACAACCATTGGAGTACTCAGGAGATGAGCTTTGTCCATGTAAAAGTGCTTCAAGAATTTCTCTGTATAATTTGACTGATGAATGAGAATTCTATTTTACAAATGCTCGAGCTGCAGGCCGAGACAAATTTTCGTTTTGCCAAAGTCTTTCATTTCAAATTCATTCTTTAAATATGTAGTGGTTCTTTTGATCTTTTTAAGAGTTCCAACAAGATTTAGATCATCAACATAAACCACAATAATAAGAAATCCAGAGTCTGATTTCTTAATAAAAACACATAGGCATATTGGATTATTTTCAAATCCTTCTTTCAGTAAATATTCGCTAAGGCGTTTATACCACTTGTGTCCGGATTGTTTTAACTCATATAAAGATCTTTGAAGTTTAATAGAATACATATTTCTGGATGTACTCAGATTAGAAGCTTCAGGCATTTTATATCCTTTATGGATTTTCATATATATGTCATAATCCAATGATCCATATAAATATGCAGTGACCACATCCATTAACTGCATATCCAATCTTTTTATAACTACCAAACTAATCAAAAATCTGAATGTGATTGCATCCATAATAGGAGAGTATGTTTCCTCATAATCATTCCTTGGTTTCTACAAGAAACCTTGTGCAACAAGTCATGCTTTATATCGCACAATTTCATTGTTCTCATTACGCTTACGTATAAATACCCATTTATATCCAACAGGCATTACACCCTTTGGTGTTTGTACAATTGGTCCAAAGATCTCTCGCTTTGCTAGCGAGTTTAATTCAGTTTCAATAACTGATTTCCATTTTGGCCAGTCATTTTTACGTCGACAATCTTCGACATTTCTTGGCTCAATTTCTTCATTACTTCTGATAATGTCAAGGGCCATTTTATATGAAAATATGTTGTCGACAACAGTTTTATTTCTATCCAACATTTCTCCAATACTCATGAAATGTATCGAGATCTCGTTATTTTCAGGTACCTATCCCCCTTCAAGAGAAGACATTTCATTAAATACCTCTTCAGGAGGTTCTTTTTCAGGAGATTTAGTCTCTTCAGGAGTATCAATTACTTTTATAGCCTGTGTTGTGGGTATGGACTCTTCAGGAGTACTAAATTCATTTTGTATTTTTCTCTTCCGAGGAATTTTATCTTTTGCACCAATAGGTCGTCCACGCTTCAGACGTATCTTAGACTCACCTATTGCTGTTTTGGCAACTTGTCCTTAAGAGACTACAATTCTTGCTGGAACATTAATAGCAGGAATATATGATTTGACCACACCTTTGGTATCAGTAAATACATTTGGTAATTGATTTGCAACACTTTACAAATGAATAATCTTTTGAACCTCTAGTTTATATTCATTTGTACGAGGATCAAATTGGGAAAGGGATTTATTTTCCCAAGCAATTTCCTGTCGTGCTTCAGGCACCGACTTCTCATTACCCAATGATGAAAAAATGGATTCGTCAAAATGAAAATCCTCAAAACGTGCCTTAAACATATCCCCTATAAGAGGCTCAAGGTATCTAATAATAGATGAGGAATCAAACCCAACATATATCCCAAATCTACGTTGAGGACCCATCTTTGTACGTTGTGGATGTGCAATTGGAACATATACCGTACATCCAAAAATACGAAGATGAGTAATATTTGGTTGTTGACCAAATGCAAGCTGTAATGGAGAATATTTGTGATATGCTAATGGCCTAACACGAATCAACGATGCTGCATGAAGTATAGCATGTCCCTAGGCATAAATAGGAAGTTTTGATTTCATAAGTAAAGGTCTAGCGATTAGCTAAAACCTTTTAATTAATGATTCAGCTAAACCATTTTGAGTGTGTGTGTGGGCAACTGGATGTTCAACATCTACTCCTATTGACATGCAATAGTTATCAAAAACTTGAGATGTAAATTCACCTGCATTATCCAATCGAATAGTTTTAATTGGATAGTGAGGAAATTGTGCTCGTAGTTTAATTATTTGGGCAAGAAGTTTAGCAAATGCAATATTTCTAGTGGAAAGTAGACAAACATGTGACCATTGACTTGATCCATCAATTAAAATTATAAAGTATTTGAACGGTCCACTTGATGGTTGAATAGGCCCACATATATCCCCATGAATCCTTTGTAAAAATGACGGAGATTCAAAAACAACATTTGAGATAGATTGTTTGATAATCAATTTACCCTGAGAACATGGAGAGCATGGATATTCATTAGGTAAGATAATCTTCTGATTCTTTAGGGGATGTCCATATGAATTATCAATTATTCGTCTCATTATTATTGATCCCGGATGTCCAAGGCTATCATGCCAAGTCATAAATACTTTTGGGTCAATGCACTTCTAGTGCATTACCACATGTGATTCGATTGTTCTCATGTCTGTATAATACAATCCAGATGAAAGAGCAGACAGTTTTCTAATACGAGCTTCTGGCTCAAAATTATTTTAGTAATGAGAATATGCTCTTTATTGTCTTCGTTGGTGGTTTCAATATGACAACCATTACGACGTATATCTTTAAAACTCAATAAATTTCTTTTGGATCGTGAAGAAAATAAAACTCAATAAATTCAGTATGAATGTATGCTTTACTCAATGTTAGATTTTGAAAATATTTTTTATCCTTAAGAATTATGTGAGTTGTAGCATTGTCAGCCAGACATACATCTCTATTATTCATCTCAGAGATAAAAAGTTCATCAGTAAGGCTCATGATTTTACAAAATATATAAAACTTTTATTACTACAAAACATTGCAAAATAAAAAAAAAAATTTACAATAAGATAAGGAAAATACATTAATTAAAAAGTGTTGAACCCAAGGTTTCAAGTTTCATGTGAATTTTGATGATAACAAATGAATTTAAAGAATAAAGGAGTTTCAAGCTCAAGTCATCTACACAATGGAGTGAAGCACATCAAAGAACCAAGCATGAGCAAGAAGGAAACAAGTTCACATTAAAATCATAGAGTAATGTTGTAAATCTCTTAAAATTCGAAATTAGGATTAAGGCTCAAAAATTAATATTTTATCATAAAGCATTAAAATACATTTTCCACATGTGCATGAATATTTTGAAAATTAAATTTGAAAATTTTGAAAGATAATTGATTGTCATCTTTCACATGTGCATGCCATGATTAAAGGTTTGAACTTTGAAAATATTAAAGATGATTGATTGTCATCTTTCACATGTGCATGTTTTATTTGAATATTTTCAAAAGTGATTGATGCTTTTCTTGACTTATGCAAAAGGAAGATGCCTTTGTTTGAAATATTTTGAAAAGTAAAGTGTGCTCCTTTTGTCATATGCAAAAAGTAAAAGATTAGGTTTGAATTTTTTGAAAAGTAAAGTGTGCTCATTTTGTCACATGCAAAAAGTAAAAAGATTAGGTTTGAAATTTTTGAAAAATGAATGATGATGTCTTTGACATGTGAATCTTTTTAAATTTGAATATGAAGTCTCATATGCCTATAAATAGATCATTTGAGAGCTTCACATTTACAACACCAAGAGCATACAACTCTCATTCAAAGCTTTCATTCTCTCTTCTCTAAACATTGAGCCTTAACTCTTATTCATTTTGAGAGATATAGTTTGTGCTTGTATTGTTCTTATTTCACTCATTGAGGAGTGTTTTCTGATATCCTACCCACTATCAATTCTTGTATCAGTAAAAGGGTGTGTACAACCCTTGTGCGTGTAGAAAGTGTTCTACACAGGGAATCGTTGAATCACCACGTGTAAGGTGATTGCAAGTGTAGAGGGTGTTCTACACGGATCCTTTGTAGCGGTGTTGTTCAAAGGTGTAATAGGTTTCTATCTCCACCTGAAGGAGATTGAATAGTGAATTCGGGGATCCTCAAGGGGTAGCTTGAGGCGAGGACGTAGGCAGTGGGGCCGAACCTCGTTAACATACTGAGTTTGCTTCTCTCTTACCCTTACTCTTTATATTTATTGTTGTTTCATATTTTGTTTATATTTTATATTGTATATTTGATTTATAATTGTTATTTTTTTAAATACAACTCAATTCACCCCCCCTCTTGTGTTAGTCATCTGGGCAACAATTGGTATCAGAGCTAAAGCTCTATTATAAGATTAACTATCTTTTGAGTTAAGATCTTATGGCTAACATTGCAGCTTCATTTGGTGAAGGTCAATCTAGCAGTCGGCCTCCACTCTTTTGTGGAGACAATTACTCATTCTGGAAAGTTAGAATGAGAATATTCCTTCAGGCTCAAGGTCGAGAAATCTGGAAATGCATTGTAAATGGACCTTATATTCCAACAAAAGTGGTTGATGGAGTAAAGGTCAAAAAGGAAGAAGAAGAGTTTGATCGTGAAGACGATAGACTTTATACTTTGAATTTAACTGCTATGAATTTATTATATAATGCTCTCAATGGTAATGAGTTTAATAGAGTAATGACTTGTGCTACGGCAAAAGAAATTTGGGATAACTTGGAAGTTACTTATGAAGGAACTTCTCAAGTTAAGGAATCAAAAATTTATATTCTTACTCATGAATATGAAATGTTTAAGATGAATGATGATGAATCTATTTCTAGCATGCACACTCGTTTTACTAACATCATAAACAGTTTGACAGCTCTTGGTAAAGTTTATTCCAAAGTGGAAATGGTAAGAAAAATTCTCAACTCTCTACCAAAACGTTGGGAATCAAAAGTGACAGCGATTCTTGAAGCTAGAGACCTCAAGAAGCTCGAAGTGAATGAACTCATCGGGTCACTTATCACCCATGAGTACACATTGAAAAGAGGAGAAGAAGAAGGAAAGCCAAAGAAGAGCTTGGCACTTAAAGCTGTTCCTCATGAAAGTGAAAGTGATGAAGATGAGGAAAATGACGATAAAGATGAAGAAGTTGCGATGATAACAAGAAGAATTCAGAGATTCTTAAAGAAAAATAAAACTCCTCCGAGGAAATCTTCAAAAAGTTTTCCAAGAAAGATTCAGGTAAAAATGATACTTTAATTTGTTATAAATGCAATAAGCCTGGTCATATCAAGCCAGATTGTCCTCTGCTAAAGAAAGATCGAAACAAAGGCAAGAAAGCAATGAAAGCTACATGGGATGATGATTCAAGTAGCTCAGATAGTGAAGCAAGCAATGAAGAATCAGCAAATCTCTGTCTTATGGCTAAAGATGATATTGAGGTAACAAATTTTAATAATATTGAAAATCCTTCATATGAAGAATTGCAAAATGTTTTAGAAGAGGTATATGAAGAATTTGAAAAATTGGGTATCAAATATACTGCTTTGAAAAAGAAAAATTCTTCTTTAACAAACGAAATTGATATTTTAAGAAAAGAAAATATTGTTTTGAAAGACGAAAATCTTGAGTTGAAGAAAAAGAAAACTGATTTAGAAAATATTGTTGAAAACTTTACGAATGGAAAAAGAAATTTTGAAAAACTTCTTGGTAGTCAAAGATGTGTTTTTGACAAGGCAGGCTTGGGATATATGCCAAAACAAAAGTTCAAACCTTATAAAAACTTCTTTGATAATCCTTCTACATCAAAGTCTAATATTCAAAATTCTTTTCATAATAAGTTTGTCAAAAAAGGATACTATTATAATCATTCAAGATCTTCATATATGTCACATGCTATTTGTAATTTTTGTAATAGAAATGGTCATAATTATCATACTTGTCCT
>QGSO01002437.1:0-22414 GCA_011037825.1 Carya cathayensis | reverse complement strand
CAGCAGGGCAAGAGCCATCGCCTTCCTTTTTTTTCCGTCCAATCATGTTTCCTAGGGTCCCTTAGATTTAAATTTTTCAGATGTATGGGGCCCTTCTTCTGTAATGTCGGAAAAAGGAAATAAATATTATGTTTCTTTTGTTGACCATTTTAGCAAATTCACGTGGATCTTTCCAATGCCTACTAAATCGTCAGTTTATTCTATTTTCATTTCATTCCAAAAACGAATTGAACGATTATTGGATCGTAAAATAAAGTGTGTTCAAACCGATTGGGGGGGTGAATTTCGTTCTCTTCATCCCTTCTTTGACCAACAAGGCATCACACATCGTCTCACATGTCCTCATACCTCCCAACAAAATGGGACTGTGGAACGTAAACATAGGCATATTGTTGAGAGTGGTCTAGCTCTCTTGTCTAAATCTTTGGTACCTCACTCTTATTGGGATGAAGCATTTTCAATGGCCACTTTTATTATAAATCGCTTGCCTACATCTCCCCTACACACTATTTCTCCATTTGAAAAATTGTTCAATCAAAAACCAGATTATTCCATTTTCCGCATCTTTGGTTGTGCTTGTTGGCCATATCTTAGACCATATAATCATCACAAAATTGCTTTTCGGTCTAAAAAATGTGTCTTCCTTGGTTTTAGTAGTCATCATCGTGGCTATCAATGTTTGGATATACACTCGGGGCGAATTTTTATTTCTCGGCATGTACTATTCGATGAGACCGAATTTCCTTTCTCATATTTGTCTCCAGCTGGTCATGATGCTAATCTTACTCATTCCATGGGTCAAACTTCATTAAAATCTCATGCAATATTTCCAAACTCAAGACACGAGTCCAGGCATCCTCATTCCACGGGTCAAGCACCTTTAAAATCCAATACAATCCTTCCAAACCCAAGACAAAAATCCATGCCACAAATCACCTCTTCACAACGGAATGTCTCAACATCTCCAATTGTGCCACCTAGCCCGCACTTCACTCCACCATCATTGCCTCCACCGAATGTTCCTTCCTCATCGAAACACAATCTCAACGACTTGATTCATGCCATCAATCCTCACGACCAGCCACGTGATTCACGCCCATCAATTCATTCAGTCTCCCTTCCTTTTTCAGCACAATCACCTCTATCCACTCCTGATATCTCGATCACTCCTTCCACAACTCAATCTCCATCATCGAGTGCATCTTTGACCGACTCTAATTCCATACTTTCTTCCCATAATCACTCCGTACCTACTCCATCTCAATCAAATTCCAACTCCAACTCCAACTCCCACAATCTCTCTCCTTCCGTGGAATCTTCCCTAGATCAAGGACCTTCCTCTCATGCCGCTACAGCTGCTTCTCCTGCAAGAGTTCATCCAATGCGCACCCGTGCACAAAATAAAATTTTCAAACCCAAAATTTTTTTTGATGGTACCCTTCCTTATTCAGAACCACAGGCTTTTATGGCAAATACTGATCACATTCCTGATGATCCGGGGTGTTACTCACGTGCTGTCATTTTTGCACTATGGAGACAAGCCATGGATGACGAGTACTCGGCCTTGATGAAAAATGATACATGGCAACTAGTCCCTTTTCAAGAAGGAATGAACTTAATTGGAAACAAGTGGGTGCATTGTGTCAAGAGGGATTCCAAGGGCAAGCCGGTTCGCCACAAGGCTCGCCTTGTTGCTAAAGGGTACCACCAACAACCTGGCATTGACTATGGTGATACTTTTAGTCCCGTGATCAAGCCTACTACTATTCGCTTGGTACTCACTTTTGCCATTTAACAGCAATGGCCTATATGGCAAATTGATATCTCTAATGCCTTCCTCCATGGTTTTCTTGAGGAGGAGGTTTTCATGGTTCAACCAACTGGTTATGTTGACAAGGCTCTTCCCCATCATGTTTGTCGTCTCAACAAGGCTCTTTATGGGTTAAAGCAAGCCCCTCGTGCGTGGTATGCCCGTTTAAGTGCCAAGCTTCTTGACTATGGATTTTACAATTCCAAGTCCGACACCTCATTGTTTATTTTCAACTCTCATGGCACTCAACTCTTTGTCCTTGTGTATGTCGATGACATCCTCATTACTGGCTCGTCACCTTCCGCCGTGACATCACTCATCAAGTCTCTTAGTTTGGAGTTTGCGGTCAAGGACCTTGGTCCTCTTCATTTCTTCCTTGGCGTTGAAGCTATTTCCACTCCTGAAGGGCTACTCCTTAGCCAAAAGCGATACATTATAGATCTTCTTGATCGTACTAATATGGCCAATGCAAAAGCCATGCATTCTCCTATGTCATCAAGCACTCAGTTGTCGCTTTTTGATGGTGCTAATTTCTCGGACCCGAGTTTGTATCGAAGTGTGGTGGGTGCTCTCCAATACCTTTCTCTTACTCAACCTGATATTGCATTTTCTGTAAACAAAGTGTGCCAATTTATGCACAAGCCGACAGATAAGCATTGGGCTGCAGTCAAACGCATTTTGCGCTACCTGCGTGATACCACTGATTTTGGACTCTTACTACGCCCAAGTAAGACCTTTGTTTTATCAGTATTTTCAGATGCTGATTGGGCGGGGAGCCCTGATGATCGAAAATCAACAGGGGGTTATTGTGTATTTTTTGGTCAGTCCTTGGTTTCCTGGAGTTCAAAAAAACAACCCACTGTGGCTCGTTCAAGTATAAAAGCGGAGTATAAGGCCATTGCAAATGCTACCTCTGAATTGTTATGGATTAAAACTCTTTTGCGTGAACTTGGTATTTCTTGCGCTCAATGCCCGCGCCTATGGTGTGACAATCTAGGGGCTACGCACTTGTCTGCAAATCCTGTCCTTCATGCTCGAACTAAGCATGTTGAGATCGATTACCACTTTGTCCGGGAGCAAGTTCAAAGGCGTTCATTATCTGTTCATTTTCTACCAAGTGAATCACAACTGGCGGATGTACTCACCAAGCCCCTGCCTACTGCCAAGTTTCAAGATCTACGTACCAAGCTGTGCGTCCGCTCACTCCGGCTCAACTTGAGAGGGGATAATAAGGAAATCAATGCTATAACTGAATGTCCACAAGACAAGGCCACGTGATTCACGCAACAGACCATTCTCTGATCGTATTCTTTCCATGTATAGCCTAGTTCCCTAAAGCTGTATATTCCTTTACCAGACACATGTAATTCTATATGTATATATTGCAATAGATGACACAAGACTCTGTTGATTGAGTTTACAGAATTTTCTTCTCTATCAATATTTGTTTATTACATAATTCAAAATCATCATCCCCATCATCTGAGAGAGAGAGAGAGCTGACCGCATATGCGAACGGGAGCACGAATCTCAAGGAGATTGGGCTGAGAGAGGAAGATTTGTCTGGCGTCGACGCAGAGTTGACGGATCTCCCCTTCAGATAGCTGCACCTGCTTCCCTCCTTTCCCTTCCAGAAGCCTCCTTATTATATCATCCAGTCCCCCCTTACCCATCATCCCCTCCATTGTCATCATCATCACCTTCTCTACCAAATCACACCCAAAAAGAGGCTAGAGGGAAAAAGGTAGCTATCAAATCTGGGATAATATATCAAAAACTTAACTTTTCTGGAGACGGAGAAGAATGTGTAAACTCGATAATTGCCACGAGAGATAGAAAGCAGAATGAGGGCAGAGAGGAAATGGGTATATGACAAACTGAAAGAAATCAAACAAAATATCAACTTTCTAGATAGAAGAAGAAGAATCAGAACGAAAAATTTACAAGTTGGAATGAGAGGAAGTTATCAAATGGAAAACTTCGCAAGAGATGGGGGGAAAATAGAGAAAGAGGGAATAAATGAGAAGGGTGTGTGCTGGATTTAACCGAAATGAATCCAAAAGCTATATTTTCAGATAACAATTTAGACAGGAAGGCTGATTCCGTCGGAAAGGAATAAGACAGAGAGGGCTCTCAAATGGAAGACGAGTAAAAATAAAAAAAATAAAAAATAAAAATTGGAAGATGAAAAAGGCTAATCGCTATATGTTTGGATAAGGATAACAGATAAACTAGGCTACATGGTACGAACCGATTAACAAAAAAAAACCACAAAAAAGGTCAAAAACAAAGAACAAAAGCCAACTCCGAGGAAGATACGTGTGGGTTTAACGCATCAAGAGCATTTGATATATGAAAAATATAATTTTTAACTTTATTATAAATTATATTTTTCTCCTCAGCCTTAGGGATAATATATCCTCTACAATACAATAAGCTTAATTACATTCTTTTATTTTTATCTATTCAGCATTTTTATGATTGAAGTGATAAATATTGATTCGCTTATAACATCAACTGTAACACTCGCAAAATACTGCTAAAGTGACGTCGAATCGCTTGTACCATTCGTTTTGTTTTATAGTTGACGTGCTGCAAACGTTGATATATATGCCTAACTCGTCAACGAGTCATGAAACATTTAACACACTGTCAAGCATTCATGGAACTTCAATGCTTGAGGACACCGAAAGCATCCTATGTCGGAACGACGTGTAAATAACGTTTATTTAGTTGGATAAGATAATATTTTTAATAAAAATAATATAATTTTTTTTTATAAAAAATTAATTAATGCATTAAATTAAATTACTTATTTGTGAAGTCTACGTTACAATATTCTTCAAAGAGTTTTACTACATACAAATAAAGTCGCATACTAATCTGCGTACCAATACTGATTCTTTCATATTCAAAATTTAAATTAGTACTGTTTTTAATAAAATCTACTTTTTGACCAATCACATTAGATTAATATACATATTAGTGCAAAATTGTACTTACAACTAGATTTTTCCTTTTTCAAATCTAACAAATGCTCCTATATGATACGAATTTAATGCTTGTATAGGATCAATAAGAATATAANAACGTGGAGTCTTTTGTATCATGGCATAAAATGAAAAGAAATTTTAAAACGAACGATAATTCCCATCTATTTTCTTAAAATCATTTTCTAAAGGTCCCAGCACAAGTGCGAGTGTTACAATACTGCTTGGGGAAGCTTCACTCTGGGAAGGCCCTCGAACAAATGTATTCCACTTGGCAGGGCCGGACACCTCTATGGAATCACTAGAGGCATCTTCAGACTCTTGATCCCCGGCCACAGACTAGGTAGTGGATGCTAAAGAATGAGTCATCTCCACATTGGCTTCAGGAGGCGGCTTAACCACTGATGACCGATGAGGAGCCTTGTCCAAAAGGACCCCCTATAAGTGCATTTGGAGCCAGTTATCCCTTGGAGTCATATCCTGCGGCTCCAGGGGCATGGAAGGAACCTCTAAGTTAGCAACCACCATGAGCTCGATGACTAGAGCAACAGATGAATGAGGGGTGGCTGACGTGCTAAGGCCGGAGGATTTGCCCTTCCTCAGCCCATGGGTAGGATCCACGGGAGATACTTGAGTGGCTGGACTTTGAACAGGCATTGTGAGCCTTGGCCGCTAGACTACTACCGCCACCGCCAGTTGACCCAAAGGAGATGAAGGGTCATTGCCAGCCCTGGTTGCCTTTGTGCGAGGCTTCTTCCCTTTTCCATTGAGGGGAAGGCTCGGGGAGCGCTTCTTCGGCAAGGCTGCTTGTAGGAGAATGGAAGCACCACAACTGGCAAGGATAGTGTGACCAATGGGAGGTAGATACACCACAAGGTTGTCCTTCCCTGAAGAACCTCTAGATGAACAAGAAGGGGGTGCTACCTCGCCCACTCCTTAACGATGGCAATGCGGCGCAACTATTCAGACGTGGCTATTGGATACATGGCCTTGTCCTTGGGAGCTACACCCCACTAGGCCTTGATCGAGAACTCGGCACTCCCATCCCCGGCCAGATACAAAGAAGAAATTGTTGGTCCAGTCCGCGATCTTTTGGTATCATTGCTCCAGTACAACAAGGGCATTTATCGCCCTGAAACTGCAAATGTCTCAGCACCCCTCTTTTCATTATGGGTCAGGAAGAATTTGTGGTCGGTCAAGTAAGCATGCTTCAGGTTATACTTGAAGCAGCACATGTCGCCACAGGATACAGTAATATATCTGTATCTGTCAAGCATTCGAATGGAGCTAGGCAGGAGCCAGCCCAAGATGGTGCAGAACTTCCTGGAGGGTGAGGAAAGGGCAGCCTACTCGAAAGAGAACATGCTGGGAAAGAGAGAAACAGGCGATGCAGAATTGTCAGGGTCGAGGACCCCCTCTTGGGGCCTAGGAACTTTGAAGAACACCGTGTCAGGTATGCGGTAGGTGGAGATCAATGACTGCAGAAAGTTGTGAGAGGCCTTTGAGTACTAGTAACGGCTGATGTAGCCTGGCTCCGGAACACTAGCCTCGGGCTGGTTTTGCTCGTCAAAGTTCGTAGGTTCAGTAGACCTTCTGGCAGCCATTTTGAGTAAGCACGATGAGGGAAACGAATGGAAGAATGGAGACGCAAAGGGAAAGCATATGAAGTAAAAAGGGAACAGCGAAAGCAAGATAGAGTTTATGTAGGGGAGCAATGGTTGACCTTCTAGCTTCCATGAACTGAGTGCAAGAGATAGAATGATTCAAATCCCGCGTGACATAGCGCGAAAAAGAAGAAACCCCCTGAAAATCATTATTGCAAGGGGGGACAGAACTACAACCATCGAGTATCGTGATCCAATCTTCAAGAACTACGTTAAAGAAGTTGGAAAGAAAGGAAAGAAGGAAAAATTCCCAACAGCCTAACCTGATGAGAATTGGCGGGGTAACTGTTAGTAGATTTTTCCCCCAGGCCCAAAAATCCCTGAGGCTGGGCCTAATGCCCAGAAGCCCATTTTGGCAAAGCCATCCACCGACCCGATTAAAGGGCTATCGACGCAGATAACCAAATGTTAGGCCTCAGAGTAGAGATCAATCCACTACCAAGGGTGCGGGGAAAACTGCCCCAGCGAAAGAGAATGGGGATACACCATCTTGACGGGACTAAACCCTATGGTGAAGTAGAATATCACGCTGCATTAAATGCACCCACCAAAGGATCACGCCGCATTAATTACATCCTTTAGATGCCATGCCATATTAAATGGGTATGGCGAAAGGGACTTCAGGAGGACATCCTTACCCCAGCCGCATGGCATGGCTGCCTGACCATTGAGGCCAGGTATAAGAGGGAACTCCCATGTATCAGAATGGGGTTACATTCGAGACTCTCTGAACTCTCTCTATACTCTTGCACATTATTAATTTTGGCATCGAAGGCTCCCCTGGCCACCACAAGGGCCACCCCTTTTCAATCTTTTCTCTCTATACGCAGGCCTCAAGATCAAAGACTCAGACTGCTGAGAGCCCAACCCAAAGGCATACGAAACACGACGTTAACAATCTCTTTGGAAGAGCATCATACTAGGAGCAAAAAGCATGAAGAATCAAAGGAAGAAAACATTCAACCTGCTAAAAAGAAAGGCAAGTTGGAATCAGATGAAGTTAAATTCGAAAATACCCCACTGGATCAACCTCCATTAAAAAAAAAAATGTAGCAAAGAAGAAAAATGGGGCTAGGAAAAAGCACAACCGTAGATCCCAAAGGACTTATAAAGCAACAGCCTACACTCTTAAGCCAGGGAATACAATGGTATGAGAAATTACCGAAGCAGTGGCCGGGGCAGGCTAGGAAAAGCTCCCAATATAAATATGAAGCTACTCTCTTGGAATTGTTGAGGATTAGCTCGTCTCTTGGCAACAAGAACACTACAAGCTCTAATAAGAGACTATGATCCAAATGCCATCCTTTTGGTTGAAACCAAAACTACTGTTGAGAATACTAAAGAGCTCATAAGAAGCATAGGTTTTCACCTTAATACACTTCCTGGATGGAAAACGAGGATGCCTTTTGCTTACATAGACTGATCTTCACTTTAATGTTGTTAACATTTCTAGTAATATTATCAATATTTTGATGTACTATGGTGTAAATTCTTCTAGTTACTTGATGTCTCTTGTTTATGGGCCCGGATATTGGCAACAAAAAGAAAAGTTTTGGAAAAATATGTGAGTCTCTCCAAATTCAATTTAGGGCCCCTGGATCTGTATTGGAGAAATGAATTACATAATGAAGGTATAATAGATAGAATGAGGTTTTTAGGGCTCCCCCTATACTTTGTCTAACAAATAATGAGAGGGGAAGGCTAACATCTGCGAGATTATAGACAGAGGGTTAGCCAATGCTCAATGGAGAATCATTTTTCCCAATACTAATATCACCCAAATTCTAGCCACCTCCTCTGACCACCATCCCTTCCTCTTTGACGCCAATGACATTCTTGCAAAACTCCCCAAACCCTTCAAATTCAAAGACTTTTGGTTCAGATATCAGAATCGCTTAACAACCATTTTTGTTGCTTGGAACCACCAATGTTATGGATCCTTTATCTACATTCTTACTCAAAAGATTAAGGTGGTAAAAAAAATTCATTAATGATTGAAACTACAAGCACTTTGTTCATATAAGGCAGCTAATCAAATCGCGCAATACAAAAATAGATTGTCTTCAACATTTGGCCCCTACAGGTGATAACAAAGCAAGAGATGAAGCTTTGTGCACAACTCTCCATGAACAGATTAAAAGAGAATAAGCATTGTGGAAACAAAAGTCACAGCAAAATGGCTCTCCTCCAATGATCTCAACTCTAAATATTTTCATGCTAGTACGGTATTCAAACGTTGCAGAAGCTCAATTGATATGCTAAAGGATGAAGAAGGTAACTGGAGATTGGGACATACAAACATTGGAGAACTTTTTTTGAATCACTTCAAAAAGACATTTACATCAAGCAACCCACAATTTTCTTCGGAACTATCTAAACTCATTCCCCTAGTTATTGACCCTATTAGCAATACTTTTCTTTGTAGCACCCTAGAAGGGTATGAGATAAAAGAGGCATTATTTTTCCTTGGTGCTCACAAAGCCCTTGGATTGGATGGTATGACTGCAAATTTCTTCAAAATGAGTTGGCAACTTACAAGCTAACATATCATAGCTGTAATGAAATATTTCGTTCATGTTAAGGAGCAGACTGTCACCAAAGCAAAAGGATCACAGCCAAAGGATTTTAATAGAATCACGTAACGGTTTTTAACTTGTCTGCATGAGCAGCGTGCATGTCATCCTTCTTGTAACAAACTTTACGCTAGAATATTCTCTGTACAAACGTTCCTCATAGTAGTCGTGCCTATAAAAAGGCATCACTGTAAAGTTCCTTTTACACAAGAAAAACAATGTTTTAAAGCAGAGTCTGGTTCGTCTAGCATGGTATCAGAGCACCTAAAAGACTAATGTCTATGGCGCCTCCCAAGCCTCCGAATCCTAATCCTTCCCTCACCATTTCTGTCAAACTCACCCCAGAAAATTATCTTCTATGGAAAGTACAGCTCGTGCCTTATCTTCGTGGCCAACGTTTGTACAAATACGTAGATGGCTGCTGCTCTACCCCTAAATCCCAACTTGACAATGGCGCTCCTAATCCCGACTATGATACCTGGATTGAGCAGGATCAATTAGTGATGTTTGTCCTCATCTCCTTGCTATCTGAACCTATCATGGCTGAAGTTGTGGGTTGTACTTCTGCCCGTGGAGTATGGCTCTCTCTCGAGTCCACATATGCCTTTGTTTCTCAATCCCGAATTCTCCAGACCCAACTCAAACTAGCCTCCCTAAAGAAAGGAACCGATACAATATCAGTTTACTTTCGTAATGCTAAGATTTTAGCAGAAACAATGGCTGCCGCGGGACGCCCCTTACCCCCTGAAGATTTTGTTCCTTATCTTTTTGCTGGTCTCGGACCTGAATATGACGACCTTGTTACTTCTGTTACTTCCCGTGTCACTCCTATTTCTCCAAATGAAATTCTTAGCCATCTGCTTGCACATGAAGCCCGAATGATACACCATAATGAAAATAATCTCTTTCCCACTGAAGCATCTGCTCAGTACACGGCTAAGAATCAACGTGGTCGAGGCCATCGATGGGGTCGTAACAACCGTGGGCGTGGTCGCTCAAATCGTGGTCGTGAACCACCTGGAGGTAATCACGGTACCACTCCGTTTTCACATACTGACACTTGTTTGGTGTGCCAGGTCTGTAACCGTCAAGGGCACTCTGCCCTTACTTGCATTTACCACTTCAACCAGGCGTACACTAGCTCATCACCAACCTCTGCAAACTACAGGTCCAACTATCCTTCAGATTCCAGCTGGTATCCTGACACGGCAGCAACGCATCATATCACAAGTGACTTGTCTAACTTGAATCTACAGGCTGCCAAGTACCATGGTGATGATTCCTTGCGTGTTGGCGATGGCTCGACAATTCCCATCTCCCATTCCGGTTCTGCCTCATTCTTCTACCCTTCTTCCACTTTTCATTTAAACAAGATTCTTTGTGTTCCATCTTTTCAGAAAAACCTTGTCTCCGTTCGTCAATTCTGCATTGACAATGATGTTTTCTTTGAATTTTTTGCTGACTATTTCTTTGTTAAGGAACGAACAACAGGGAAGCCTCTACTTTGCGGAACCACCCATAATGGGCTCTACACCTTCATGCCTCCACTGCCGCCTCCTTCAGCTCACACAACTTCTCTTTCCATTCCAACATGGCATTCGCGACTCGAGCATCTCTCCATTAAACTTGTCCGCTCTATTTTACAGCATTATAGTCTTCCTTATGATCCTCTAATATTGCCATCCTTTTATAATGCATGTGCTCAAGGAAAATCCCATAGACAACCTGCACTCACTAGGCGACACAAGTCTACCTCTCCCTTTCAACTTGTGTTTTCCAATCTATGGGGTCCTTCTCCACATGTATCTCATGATGGACATAAATACTATATCAGTTTTATGGATAATTATTCACGTTACACTTGGCTATTTCCTCTTAAAACTAAATCTCAAGCTCTCGATTCTTTCATTAAATTTAAAACTCAGGTTGAACTTCAATTTCAAACAAAAATTAAACAATTTCAATCCGACTGGGGTGGTGAATTCCTACCCTTCTCTCAATACTTAGAAACTCATGGACTCATAAATCGCATAACATGCCCTCATACTCACACACAAAATGGCATTATTGAATGGAAACACCGTCACATTGTGGATACGGGCTTGGCCCTTCTTGCACATGCTTCAATTCCACTTCCTTTTTGGCCTTTTGCATTCGCCCATGCCGTCTATTTAATCAACATCTTACCCTCCCCATCTCTTCATAATTCATCCCCTTATTTTCTACTTCACCAAAATCATCCAGATTATAAAGCCTTGCATGTGTTTGGTTCAGAATGCTGGCCCCTTACCTCACCTTATAACTCCCACAAATTCAATTACCGATCCATTCTGTGTGCTTATCTTGGTCTCAGTCCATCTCACAAGGGGTTTCTCTGCTATAATTTGTCTACGGGCCGCATGTATACATCCATTGACGTTCAATTTAATGAGGCAACTTTTCCGTTCGCTAATGCTACAAAACTGAAGCCCATTTCTCCTCCCACTCACACGGACCTCTCTCTTTTTCACTCCTATACTCCTCAAACCCAATCCGTATCTCGTCCTTCCTCTCCTTCTGTCTTGGGCCCACCACCTTCATCCCCTACCTTTCATTCATCTCCTACATCTCGAGTATCACCAAATCTGCAGGGCTCTCGATCATCTGCTACTCTGCAGCCTGCACATCCAATGATCACGAGGTCACGCACCAATGCTCTCCGCCCACGTCAGTACACCGATGGAATGATCAAGTGGCCACCTCCTCGTGCTCTCATTTCCATCTCCTCTAATATTCCAGAAACACCAACCAGCTACACAGTTGCTCAGCAGCATCATGAATGGCGAGAAGCCATGGCACACGAGTTTAATGCTCTCCTTGTCAATCGAACATGGTCCTTAGTTCCATCAACTGTAGCGTCCAACATTGTTACCTGCAAATGGGTTTTTCGAACCAAACAGAATGTCGATGGCTCTCTACAACGACGGAAAGCCCGACTTGTGGCAAAGGGTTTCCTTCAACAATCAGGAATTGATTTTGAAGAGACCTTCAGCCCTATCGTGAAGCCAACCACTGTCCGACTTGTTCTTGCACTTGCAGTTACAAATCACTGGCCAATACGTCAATATGACGTTCAAAACGCCTTCTTGCATGGACCATTACAAGAGACTGTTTTTATGACCCAACCACGTCTAGCAGTTCAACATAACCATCTTCTTCACGAGATAAACCACACTCATATTACACTCATCCCCAAGAATGAAGCCCCAACCAATGTGAGTAACTACAGAGCCATTACATTGTGCAACATCACTTACTCATTTCAAATATTAATCCAGCTGGTAGACTCAAAAAACTGCATTACAAAATAATATCTCCTTTGCAAGCTCCATTTGTTCCAGCGAGAATTATCCAAGAAAACCCCATTATTGCTCAAGAGATCTGTCATAAGATGTAACACCCGCGCCCAGTATATATGAATCTCGCGTCCATTTTTTTTTTTTGTTTTTTTTGTTTTTTTTATGGATGAAAAGTCCACTTAGATTTTAGTGAGTAATTTTGAGAATAGTTTGCGGGTCCAATTTTTGGTATTGATGGTTTATGAATTTTTATTGGACTTGTTAATTAGGTTAATTTCAGTTAATATTTTATAGACCTAGATTTATTTTTATTTGGTATTTGGTTCAATAATTATGAGCGAGGTAGGCTAGTTTGAAAGGTGACTTGTGACCCAAAATTCAAAGAAAAACCCAAGGATAATTTCAGGCTCCAAGACATGCACGGTTTTACGTCCGTCTCGACTCCCATGCACGTTACGAATCCCTTGGCACCTCCTCTCCTGAATTTTTTTTTTCTCTCATTTGATTTTTAACTTCCCATGATTCTGCAGTTTTCCTTTCCTTAACTGATTAGATACTCAGACTCTCCCTCTCTTTTCTCTAGGGTTTTCCAGTAATATATATATATATAGATGCATAACTTCATCACGGTAGACAGTTTTCTCTCAAGCTTCCAGTTTCTTTCCCCTGGACCACGCAAGGCCATCTACAGCCTTCAACCTGCCCCTAGTGCCCGGAATCTGCAACAGACCACTGCATTTATTCACGGCCAACCACCAGTGGCACAACGAAACCGTCGAGAGGAAGAAACCCACCCTTCTATCTTAGACTCAACCTTTATTTTAATCACTAATAAGGAAATCAATGCTATAACCGAATGTCCACAAGACAAGGCCACGTGATTCACGCAACAGACCATTCTCTGATTGTATTCTTTCCATGTATAGCCTAGTTCCCTAAAGCTGTACATTCCTTTACCAGACACATGTAATTCTATATGTATATATTGCAATAGATGACACGAGACTCGGTGGAGTGAGTTTACAGAATTTTCTTCTCTATCAATATTTGTTTATGGTATCAGAGCCAATTAAAAGACAGACGTCTAAGGATTTTTTTTTTCTCTCCAATGGCTTCCTTCTCAACCCCACTTAGCCTACAAAATCTTGTCACTATAAAACTGACAAAGGATAATTATCTCCTTTGGCGAGCCCAAATCCTACCGTACCTTCGAGGCCAACAATTGATTGGATATGTGGATGGCACAATTCCATGTCCCCCTCCAATTCTTCATATTACGTCCAAAGAGGATGAAAAAATTCAAACTGCTCCAAATCCTGAGTACTCTCATTGGTACAATCAGGATCAAGTCATACTCAGTGCTCTAATGTCCTCTCTCTCTGAATCAGTTATCACCCACATGGTGGGACTTGAAACTTCCAAGGACGTGTGGAATGCCCTTGAGCGGATGTTCTCTAACCATGCCCGAGCACGCGTGGTAGGGATTCGCATTGAACTATCAACACTCAAAAAGGGTAATATGTCCATTTCTGAGTATTATCAGAAAGTGAAATCATCTGCCGATACATTGGCTGCAGTGGGAGAGCCCCTTCGGGACTCAGAATTTTTGACGTATCTACTTGCAGGCCTAGATTCTACATACAACTCCATAGTCACCTCCCTCTCAACTCGGGTTGATCAAGTCTCTCTTGAAGATGCATTTGCTCATTTATTGAGTTTTGAATTGCGACTTGAGCAGCAAAATACTGCTCTTGACATCTCTATTGGATCAGCCAATATGGCAACTCGCCATACTCAAACTCGTGGCCGTGGAGGTAGAAATGCCCAACGCTCCTTTTCCAACAATCGAGGCCGGGGCAATCATGGTCGTGGAAGGGGCTCCCAAGGACATCATTCTGGAGGATCACGAATGGTTTGTCAAGTATGTGGCAAGAATGGCCACAATGCAGTCCAGTGTTACCATAGGCTCGACCTTTCTTATCAGGGTACGCAGCCAACCATGCAAGCCTATATGGCTCATACACAACCTCAGCCATCAAATGATCTCACTTGGTACACTGACACAGGTTCAACAAATCATCTCACCAATGAGTTCCAAAACCTGAATCTTGGTGCAGAACCTTTCCAAGGGACTGACACCATCCAAGTTGGGGATGGAACAGGTTTGCCAATTCGCCATATTGGTTCTTCTAAACTTTCTTTCCCTAATACTACTTTTAAATTAAATTCAATTTTACATGTTCCTCACATTAAAAAAAACTTGGTTTCAGTAAGTCAATTCACTGCTGATAACAATGTTTTTATTGAATTTCATGCCGGGTATTTTTCTGTGAAGGACGAATGCACGCAGAAGCTCCTGTTCAGCGGCAAAACTGAGGGTGGTCTTTATCCTTTGCGACCTACCAAATCTTTTCAAGCTTTTTCCTGTCAACGTGTCCCGTTAGATGTTTGGCATTCTCGTCTTGGTCATGCTTCATTCAAAACTGTCAAGCATTTGACTTCCAGGGCGTCTCTTCCAGTTTCTTCTCATAAAACACCAGTGGTTTGCAACTCCTGTCAGCAGGGCAAGAGCCATCGCCTTCCTTTTTTTCCGTCCAATCATGTTTCCAAGGGTCCCTTAGATTTAATTTTTTCAGATGTATGGGGCCCTTCTTCTGTAATGTCGGAAAAAGGAAATAAATATTATGTTTCTTTTGTTGACCATTTTAGCAAATTCACGTGGATCTTTCCAATGCCTACTAAATCGTCAGTTTATTCTATTTTCATTTCATTCCAAAAACGAATTGAACGATTATTGGATCGTAAAATAAAGTGTGTTCAAACCGACTGGGGGGGTGAATTTCGTTCTCTTCATCCCTTCTTTGACCAACAAGGCATCACACATCGTCTCACATGTCCTCATACCTCCCAACAAAATGGGACTGTGGAACGTAAACATAGGCATATTGTTGAGAGTGGTCTAGCTCTCTTGTCTAAATCTTTGGTACCTCACTCTTATTGGGATGAAGCATTTTCAATGGCCACTTTTATTATAAACCGCTTGCCTACATCTCCCCTACACACTATTTCTCCATTTGAAAAATTGTTCAATCAAAAACCAGATTATTCCATTTTCCGCATCTTTGGTTGTGCTTGTTGGCCATATCTTAGACCATATAATCATCACAAAATTGATTTTCGGTCTAAAAAATGTGTCTTCCTTGGTTTTAGTAGTCATCATCGTGGTTATCAATGTTTGGATATACACTCGGGGCGAATTTTTATTTCTCGGCATGTACTATTCGATGAGACCGAATTTCCTTTCTCATATTTGTCTCCAGCTGGTCTGATGCTATCTTATCTATGGTACCATAATCATGCATATTTCACTACCAGTCCTCCTCATTCCACGGGTCAAACTTCATTAAAATCTCATGCAATATTTCCAAACTCAAGACACGAGTCCAGGCCTCCTCATTCCACGGGTCAAGCACCTTTAAAATCCAATGCAATCCTTCCAAACCCAAGACAAAAATCCATGCCACAAATCACGTCTTCACAACGGAATGTCTCAACATCTCCAATTGTGCCACCTAGCCCGCACTTCACTCCACCATCATTGCCTCCACCGAATGTTCCTTCCTCATCGAAACACAATCTCAACGACTTGATTCATGCCATCAATCCTCATGACCAGCCACGTGATTCACGCCCATCAATTCATTCAGTCTCCCTTCCTTTTTCAGCACAATCACCTCTATCCACTCCTGATATCTCGGTCACTCCTTCCACAACTCAATCTCCATCATCGAGTGCATCTTTGACCGACTCTAATTCCATACTTTCTTCCCATAATCACTCCGTACCTACTCCATCTCAATCAAATTCCAACTCCAACTCCAACTCCCACAATCTCTCTCCTTCCGTGGAATCTTCCCTGGATCAAGGACCTTCCTCTCATGCCGCTACAGCTGCTTCTCCTGCAAGAGTTCATCCAATGCGCACCCGTGCACAAAATAAAATTTTCAAACCCAAAAAATTTTTTGATGGTACCCTTCCTTATTCAGAACCACATGCTTTTATGGCAAATACTGATCACATTCCTGATGATCCGGGGTGTTACTCACGTGCTGTCATTTTTGCACCATGGAGACAAGCCATGGATGACGAGTACTCGGCCTTGATGAAAAATGATACATGGCAACTAGTCCCTTTTCAAGAAGGAATGAACTTAATTGGAAACAAGTGGGTGTATTGTGTCAAGAGGGATTCCAAGGGCAAGCCGGTTCGCCACAAGGCTCGCCTTGTTGCTAAAGGGTACCACCAACAACCTGGCATTGACTATGGTGATACTTTTAGTCCCGTGATCAAGCCTACTACTATTCGCTTGGTACTCACTTTTGCCATTTCACAGCAATGGCCTATACGGCAAATTGATATCTCTAATGCCTTCCTCCATGGTTTTCTTGAGGAGGAGGTTTTCATGGTTCAACCAACTGGTTATGTTGACAAGGCTCTTCCTCATCATGTTTGTCGTCTCAACAAGGCTCTTTATGGGTTAAAGCAAGCCCCTCGTGCGTGGTATGCCCGTTTAAGTGCCAAGCTTCTTGACTATGGATTTTACAATTCCAAGTCCGACACCTCATTGTTTATTTTCAACTCTCATGGCACTCAACTCTTTGTCCTTGTGTATGTCGATGACATCCTCATTACTGGCTCGTCACCTTCCGCCGTGACATCACTCATCAAGTCTCTTAGTTTGGAGTTTGCGGTCAAGGACCTTGGTCCTCTTCATTTCTTCCTTGGCGTTGAAGCTATTTCCACTCCTGAAGGGCTACTCCTTAGCCAAAAGCGATACATTATAGATCTTCTTGATCGTACTAATATGGCCAATGCAAAAGCCATGCATTCTCCTATGTCATCAAGCACTCAGTTGTCGCTTTTTGATGGTGCTAATTTCTCGGACCCGAGTTTGTATCGAAGTGTGGTGGGTGCTCTCCAATACCTCTCTCTTACTCGACCTGATATTGCATTTTCTGTAAACAAAGTGTGCCAATTTATGCACAAGCCGACAGATAAGCATTGGGCTGCAGTCAAACGCATTTTGCGCTACCTGCGTGATACCACTGATTTTGGACTCTTACTACGCCCAAGTAAGACCTTTGTTTTATCAGTATTTTCAGATGCTGATTGGGCGGGGAGCCCTGATGATCGAAAATCAACAGGGGGTTATTGTGTATTTTTTGGTCAGTCCTTGGTTTCCTGGAGTTCAAAAAAACAACCCACTGTGGCTCGTTCAAGTACAGAAGCGGAGTATAAGGCCATTGCAAATGCTACGTCTGAATTGTTATGGATTAAAACTCTTTTGCGTGAACTTGGTATTTCTTGCGCTCAATGCCCGCGCCTATGGTGTGACAATCTAGGGGCTACGTACTTGTCTGCAAATCCTGTCCTTCATGCTCGAACTAAGCATGTTGAGATCGATTACCACTTTGTCCGGGAGCAAGTTCAAAGGCGTTCATTATCTGTTCATTTTCTACCAAGTGAATCACAACTGGCGGATGTACTCACCAAGCCCCTGCCTACTGCCAAGTTTCAAGATCTACGTACCAAGCTGTGCGTCCGCTCACTCCCCTCAACTTGAGGGGGGATAATAAGGAAATCAATGCTATAACCGAATGTCCACAAGACAAGGCCACGTGATTCACGCAACAGACCATTCTCTGATTGTATTCTTTCCATGTATAGCCTAGTTCCCTAAAGCTGTACATTCCTTTACCAGACACATGTAATTCTATATGTATATATTGCAATAGATGACACGAGACTCGGTGGAGTGAGTTTACAGAATTTTCTTCTCTATCAATATTTGTTTAATCACCCTAAAAAAAAGAGCAAGTGTGTCCAACCGTGCACTGCAATAGCCACCAGTTGCACCTCTGTAGCCACTTCTCCACGTTTTCAACCCACATGGCAACCACTGTTCTTTACAACAAAAACAGATCAGTTGCTCTGCAAAAGCGTGAACCATACCTTGCCACAGTTAGACCACGACTCCAAGCCACTCAGCTCCAGCCCGGGTCACGGCCAGCCACCTCTCTACCTCAGGGTGAGTTTTCTCTTCCCGTGACACCGTACGTGATTTCTCCCCTCTCTTCTCTCTCTCTCTCTCTCTCTCTCTCTCTCTCTCTCTCTCTCTCTCAGTGTTCTTCCATATCACTGACCACCCACGACTGCCGCGTAGCCCCTGGCACCTCCGCACTCAATCTCCTCTCTCAATGAGCTCGAAGATTTTCTCCCTGGTCGCACGGTGTATATCCTCTGTAAGCTTACCATTTTTCCTCAATTGTTGTCATGTTCAGTTTTTCTAAAGTGTATAGAATTTGGCCTTTAATTACTAAAATACCACTAACTTTACGTTGGCCTATTGATTTTTTAAAGCTCTTTTGGGCTTTGTTTTAAATACAAAATTTCTATAAAGAGAACAACTGAGGTTTTAATTGTATTATTTTTAATTTGGGGTATATTTAATATTATTTTAAACTATGCATATTCCTAGTTAGATAAATATATTAATCTGTAATTTTGTTCCAGATAATATTCAAAGGTTTTAATAGTATTACTTAGTACTAATTTTACAACTAGACTTTTTATAGTAAATCGTAAGTGCTTAATTTTTTTTAAACACATTAAACCTATTATATGAAATAAATCTATTGGATGGTTTTAAACTCATTAAACACATTAAATCTATTATATTGGATGGTTTTAAATTATCGTTTTAATAATAGTTTATAGAGATATGAGTTTTAAATATGATTAAGTTAATTTCCTAAATGAATTTAAGTAGATGGAGAGTTTTAGCACTCCTTTTAGAAGTTTAGTAATGTTTAGTATCTTGTATAGGTGACGATTGGTATTCATTCAACACGATTATGGAAAGATTCAAAAAAGATAAAAAAAAATACAGGTAAGCGGGATTCTTATACTAGACTTTACACGAAATGTTTAGACAGAGGTTGACTTTGTGAAAATTTTACATGTTTTGTTATAGATGAGAACTTGGGAAAAAAACAACATCAGTAATTTATTTGCATTACTCATGAAATCTGTATGAAAAAGAGAAGATGTTTTCTGGCATGCATTGTGTAGACATGAGCTTCATTTTGTCATGCTATCTCTGAATTGTGAAAAAGTGCGATATTGAAATTCTAAAATATTGTGCATTGATTAGACAGATGCTCTAACTATTGTTTTCAGTATGTGAGAATGATCTAAATATGTTTCGATACTCTGTTTTGTTTTGATATGGCATCTCAAAACCTTTGGCATGGTATACTAATTTTGTATCTAACTCTGTCTTTGCTCTGCTATGCTCTATTTGGGTTGGCTGTCTCTGAGTGCACCCACTTTGGAAACAAACTGGTTTTTATGTAGTCTTTCCTGTGTGCATACTCGGGGCTCCAAGAATAATAAAGAAAAGATTTCACCTCTGTCTCTACCCAGTTTGGTCGTCAGGATTAGCACAACCCTACCATGAGGGTGAAATATAGTCTCTACTTTGTGAAATGCTCTATTTTGATGTGATGATGATGCTCAGTTTATGTTATGCCAAGGTATTTTGGGTTTTATATGTCTTAAAACCATCACTCTATTACGTTTCAAAACAAGTTTTGTTATGCATGATAACTCTAAAAAATATTTTGTTTTGCATACCATACTTTGTAAATGCTCATGTTTGTACATTAGTATATGTCCTCTGCTTATTGAGTTGTTGATAACTCACATCTTATCTCCACATAATTTTTCAGAGGATTTTAGATATTTCAGTTGAGAATCAAATTATGAGCATTGGGTGAGATGATTTAAAAATGGTGGTTTAAGCTTAGAGAGTTTTTATATGTGTATTGACAAAATTTATTAAGAAATCTTATTGTGTTATGATGACTTAACATTTTGAGAAATTTATTATATTGAGGAAATTAGTTTGAACCAAATTTTTTTTTTTTTATGATATCAGGAATTTGGAGTCTATAATTATATTGTTTAAACTGTGAGTTTAAGTGACAAGAAGTAACTCTCCAACCCCTGCAAGACTGGGGCGTTACATAAGATATGCTAGAAACAAGGAAAAAGTGGCAGCATGACTATTAAAGTAGATATGGAAAAAGCTTTTGATAGAATGGAATGAGATTTCATTCTTTATGTTCAAATTTGCCTTGGTTTTTGCCAAAGATGGATTCAGATGATCAAATAATGTATCACCACTCCCAAATACTCAATTCTCCTCAATCACATACCTTTTCTTTGTCGATGGCCTCATCCTCTTTGCAAAAGCAAACCTACAAAAAAGCACACACAATCCAATCTACACTTCTTACTTACATGGTGTGGATAGGATAAAGAATCAACAATAGTACATTCATTGCCTTCATCAGCAAGAATATGCTCCCCCAAACAACTTTATCCCTTCTCAACACTTTCTGCCTAAAAAAATCACCCGCCAAAACTAAACACCTTGGCCTACACCTCGTTCTTCCAAAGAATATATATATATATATATATAAGCCTTCAAAGCCATAAAAGATCGCATTACCTCAAAACTTGAAAGCTGGCAAGCAAAACTTCTCTCCCAAGCTGCTAGAACCACACTCATAACCTCTATGGCTTCAACCCTTCATTCCTACAGTATGTCGTCATTTCTTTCTTCTCTCTAAGAACTTTTGCAATACCTTGGACACCATGCTTATGAAATTTTGGTGGGGATTCAAACTGGACAATGAGAAGCACCTTTTCTTGAAAATTTGGAACTCAATATGTCAACCAAAACCTTTGGGAGGTCCGAGCATTTGAAAGATGCACGACCTAAACATTTCCCTCCTTTCCAAACTCAGTTGGCAGCTCTCTGTAGGTTACAATAAACTATGGGCCATCGATAGATTGAAACCTCCCTAAGGCTTTGGTTGACAACTGTCAAACCAAATACATGAAAGATGATCTCTTCCTAGATTCTAAAGTGAAACCTTTGGATTCTTGGTTTTGGAAAGGCTTATGCAAAACCAAATCTGTAATCTCTCAAGGAGCTTATTTCATTGTCAAGAATGGGCAATCCATCAACATTTTCTCCTCCTTTTTCAAAAAATAAAAAATCCATCAACATTTTCTATGATAATTGGATCCCCTAGTCCCCCTCACCTAACCCTAACCCTAACCCTAATCTAGATGCCTAAACTCTTGTCTCTGGTTTCATCCATAATAATCTAAAGCAATGGGATAGATATAAAAATTTCTCATCCTTTAAACCCAATATTGCTAACTCAATTCTCAACATATGCCTCCCTCAAAATGATAACAATGGTAAACTCATCAAGGCCCCATCTCCGTATGGCAAATTCTCTATCAAATCCGCATACAATCTCATCTCTAAAAATTCAATTCCTCTTTAAAACTCAGCTCACCACACAATCCACTGGAAAAAAAATTTGGAAACTCAAACTCCAAGCTTGCCTCAAACTCTTATCATAGAAAATCAATTGGAACTCCCTTCCTAAAAAAACCATTATAGCTTCCCACCTTCACCTTCCAGCCACAACTGATATCTCGCGCCCACTTTGCCACTCATCCCCAGACACCTTAGAGCATACCTTCCTTAGTTTCCATTTATTTTGTGTCATTTGGCATCAATCTCCATAGCCTCTAAATATTGAAACTTTCTCCATTCAGCCCATTCAGAATTGGATCAATATAATCATCTCCCCGAATCCCACTCTAAACCTCCCTCTTGATTTAATCCATCAATTCCAGATTTTCACATCAGTAGCTATGGATCAAATTTGGATGTTCAGAAACAAAGCTAACCATGGGCAAACCATCCCCTCCGCTGTTGAAATTTCAAACATGGATCAATCACCTTTTCAAAGAACACACCCTAGCCTAGCAGTAAAAACCAAAAATTCCCCATTTAGCAAACTAGACAATCCCTTCTATTGGTTTCATGAAAATAAACTATGACGTTGCTATTCGAGAAAGCTTCACCATCATTGTAGGCATATGCAACAAC
>QGSO01002423.1:0-23415 GCA_011037825.1 Carya cathayensis | reverse complement strand
AAAACATAAATTCATTAATAATAATTTTTTAAACATTAAAAAAACACAAATGGACTAATGGTAGGTACACTTGAGGAAGCAAGTTAACGAGACAACCTAGTATTTTCTTCTAGTAAACTCAAAAGAGGAAAAGAAATATACACATAACCTTCTCAAATTATCATATTATTTACGATCGAAAAATAATTTGAAAATATCGCCAAAAAAGAAGAAGATAAATATAATATTTACACAAAAATTTAAAAAAATTTCCCATTGGCCGGAAATTTTATAAATGTCTTATAAAATCACAGTGAAGTGTTTGGTCCGGTGCAACTGAAAATTTTTCTTTTTCTATTTTTATACCTTTGGATTTTAAAAAAAAATAATTTATGTAGTCTTAAGTAAGTGTTGCATAGTTCTTTTTTTTTAAAAAAAAAAAAGAGTAAAGATGAAATATATTAAAAAAATTATTTTTTAATAATAAATTTTATTTTTTAAAAATAAATACACAATATTTATATTATATAATTATATTCAACATTCCTCAAATTTTTAATGCATGATATTTGTGACCATATTTTTATATAATGGATCAATTTTAATGCTCCAATGCTTTTATCCGCTGTAGGATAGATAGTGGGAAACACGAGCCAAAAAAGTTAGGTAAAGTTCTAAAGGAAAAATCTAATTATAAATATAATTGTGTATTAATATGTATATTAAATTAATGTGATTGATTAAAAAATAGATTTTATTAAAAACAATACTAATTTAAATTTTAAATATAAAAAAATCAATATTAATACACAAATTACAAATTAATATGCGATTTTACTTGACAAAACTCAATTCCAAAATCAGATTTTGCACAAAAATGGAAAAAGCAATAATAGATAAATAAAGGGAAATAATTGCGCGTATGTAGCAGAAAACTTCACATAAAAATTGAAAAAGCTTCGCCCTTTCTACTGCCACAATCTCCCTGCGACCAGTGAATCTAGGAGCAAGAATCTGAGCCAGGAATAGCACGATCCCACTCTCTAGTTTTCCTCGTTCAAGCAATCCGCAACTGTACAGGAACGAGTTTTGGAGCAGAAACTTAAAAAGTGCTCAACCTTAAAAAGTGCTCAACGACCAGACGGAGACTGCAACTTGGGAGTGTCAAAGTTCATATTTTTCTGTTGTATAATTGAGGTAAATGGTGATATTTCTTTGTTTTAAATTCTGGGGAAACCTTACGATTGGAAGATAACGTCTGTGTTGGAGATTCATCGATTATTGTTGGTTTAGTTCTGGAGTTCTAAATTCTTGTCCAAGAGTTCTTGGGCTTTGTATAATTTTGGGTGTAATTGACTCGTTCATTGGATAAGGGAATTGATTCAATTTGGGCTTTGGTGTGTTTTTTGAGGACACTGGTTTGAACACCGTGAAATTTAAGTAGTAGAAATGAAATTATAATTTAATTTTCCTGTTTTTTCTGGCTTTAGTTTCCAAGAAGTTCTCTAAAACACATCTAATTTTTGTGCATGTTTGTGAAAACCAAAAGGGCTGTATTTTATGCTAAAGTCTAAAAGGGGGGGATAAATGGAGAATCGGCTCATGTTTCTGTTGTATGTAATTATTGTCTTCGTCTTCTTCCCCCTCCCCTTCCTCCTCTTCCTCTTCTTCTTCATTCCAATAATTTTTATGTTTTAAGGGCTCACGTACTCTGGATACGTATACAGTGGCCGGTTTTCTTTGTATTTTTTATTTTTTCTGTTGTCAACTCCCTTGTATCTTTTATCGCACTTAATTAATGTGATGCTTGATTTGTCAGATGGATAACTTTTTTTTTTAAGTTAGAAATTGTTATTAATAAGTCCAAAATTCAAGGATACGGGAAAGTATCCAAGAGAGTCACCAATTTAGAAAGGAGAAAAAAATACAAAAAAAATCATGAATGCTTAGTCCATTAATGTCTATGAATGCTTATTAGGTAGAGTTCATTTTTTTAATCTCTTTTAGCGAAATATTTTTTAAAAAAATTTCGATTTCTTTTTCTTTTTCATAAATTGATTTGTATATTAATCTTTTGAATGGGACACTTTTACCCAGTTGAGCGCTGCAGGTATTACTGCGAACAAATCGTAGGATTTTAAGGTGTTGGTGAAACTGTCATGCTGAATGTTGCTACCAGGAAGTGGAGTAGGGATGAATTCCACAATGGATGATATGAACCTGATTCAGCAGGCAACGAGGCATCACCTAGTGGCTAGAGAATTAGGAGAAGAGATAGATTTAGAAATTGGCCCTGGGGATGATGATCCTTCATTTGCTAACACCCCACTCATTGGTGGCCCACCCCGAGAACCTTCTTCAGAAGGGCAGGATGAGACCAAGCAGATGGTAATGGTTTCTCAGCTCCCCAGTGATGATCAAGATATGTTAAAGATGCAACCTGCAAAAAGGAAGAAGAAGGTCGTGAAAAGATGGAGAGTGGAATGGGCTGATACCTACAAATGGGCTTATGTTGATGTGAAAGAGGGGACAGCAAGAATTTTCTGCTCTGTATGTAGGGAGTATGGTCGGAAGCATAGAAGAAACCCCTATGGGAATGAAGGCAGTCGGAATATGCAGATGAGTGCACTGGAAGAGCACAACAATAGTTTGCTTCACAAAGAGGCTCTTCGTCTCCAGATGGCCTCTAAGGATAAGATTATTGTTGACAAGCCAATCTATGTTAAAGGTTAGTCATATCATTTTCAAAATTTTACTGGGCTTTTTTTTGTTGGAGCCTTTAGAAGTTCACAATAGGCAATTATATTCTGTAGGTTTTTATGTGGAAAATAACATTCTCATTTTTTTATTTTTTTTTTTATTTTTTGGTTTTTTTTTTTTTGGGGGGGGGGGGGGGGGGGGGTCCTCATGCTTGATCATGCTATTGACATTCTAGGGGTTGAACTGGTGCTAATAAAAACTTGGAACATAATGAATTTTGTCTTCTGCTCTTAAGGATGATGTAACAAAGGTATTAGAAGTAAGCCGTAAATGGATGTACCTTTAATCAGTCTTCAGGGCATCCATTGCTCACTTCTGAGTTGAAGTCCTTTAAGTTCCATTGGATAAGGATACAAGGTAATAGAGCTTTTAAGGGGTCGTTTGGATTGAGAAATCATCTTAAACCATCTCATCTTATCATTACAATTTTTTCAAATTCCTACACAAAATATAATAAACTTTTCAACTTTTTCAAATCCCAAAACAATAATAATATTAAAAAATAATATTCTAACTATATTTTATTCAACTTTCACCTTTCATTTAAAACCATCTCATCTCATTTCACCATCCAAACAACCCCTTAGATCTCGATACAGGTAATGGTTGTGATGATTGTTATCATCCTTGAACTTATGCCGGTGTGATTGGAAGATGGTCACTTTTATGGCTGGATCTACCTTCAAGGCATCAATTTGTCTCTTTTAGAAGATAAAATATTTATAATGACCATAATTGCTAAGCACTCATTTTATGCATCTTTCAAGTTCCTACATGCCTACTCCTTGTTCCCTACATGCATAGATGAGTTTGTTTTCTGTTGCTCCTGTAAAATGGAAGAAGAGAATCCTTAAATTATTCTCTAATGATTGGTTGAGAAATTTAAATTAATGTGTTGGAGGCTGTTTATTCATCCCATCTGCTTCTCTGCAACCAAAACTTAGGTGTGGGATTTTATTTGAACATTTACAAAAAAATTGATATTTGTGGATATATTTTGTACCTTCCTCATAACTTCATGACATCAATATGAAGTTCTTTCTTTTTGCTTTCTTTTGTTTTTTTGACAATTTTTCTTTTTGGCCCATTCTGGCAATTCTCCTAAAATGAAGCTCTTATGTCAAAAACGGCTGGATCAATTGTTGAAGCAGCACTGAAAAGGGATCCTCATGAGGTTGAATTCGTACAATCGGTGCAGGAAGTTGTTCATGCTTTAGAAAGAGTGATTGCAAAGAATTCTCAGTGAGTTTATTTAAAATGGTGTATTTACTTTTGTGTTTCACCATCGAATGTAAAAGGACTCCTCAATAAGTTCATGAAAAATCTTATGAAGTGGCTGTCTTATGTTTCAGTTATGTCAACATTATGGAGCGGTTATTAGAACCTGAGCGTATTATTATTTTCCGAGTGCCATGGGTTGATGATAGAGGTGAGACACATGTCAACAGAGGCTTTCGGGTTCAATTTAACCAAGCATTGGGTCCATGTAGGGGTGGTATTCGTTTTCATCCATCAATGACCTTAAGTATTGCCAAGTTCCTTGGTTTTGAGCAGGTATTGGACTATTTCTGATATTCATATTATTTGACGTCTCTGCTGTGCCTTAGTGTGCTAAGTTCTTGTCAAGAGTTTTTCTAGTTTGTCCTCCCTTCCCTTATAAGTTGATTTAGTGATTTAAGGAGTGGCGCTTAAAATGTCTATAATTTCTGTTAGTAGTATTCTTAGTTCAATCTTCTCGAGTTAAAATAATTACAGTAAGAGTAGAAGTCAATTAGATGGAACAATAAGAGTAGAAGTTTATTTATTTATTTTTTTTTTTATTTTAATATCCGTGGGTGTTTGGGCCAACATTGGAAGTAAATTAGATGGAACATCCTATCTTCAAGGAGGATGTGGCTTTACATTGGAAGTAACATGTCTGGTGGGTGCTCTATAATCTCCTAGTTTCTCCTTGTCCACAGACTTTAAAGAATGCCTTATCTCCATACAAACTAGGAGGTGCAGCAGGTGGAAGCGATTTTGATCCAAAAGGAAAGAGTGATAATGAGGTAAAAGCTTCATTCCATCGACTGAATGTCTGCTACTATGGAACTTTTACCCTTTTGTCAAAATTTCTAAAATTTTCTTTCACAAGCTGGCAGATTATGCGCTTTTGCCAAAGTTTCATGAATGAGATGTATCGTTATTTGGGTCCTGACAAGGTAGCTAGATGAAGATTCCATGGCTCTTTTTGCTTTAATGAATATTTAATGTTCAATCTTCATGTCTGATTTAATGTCATGCATATTAGGACCTTCCATCAGAGGATATGGGTGTTGGTACTCGGGAAATGGGGTATCTGTTTGGACAATATCGACGTCTAGCTGGTCATTTTCAGGTACTTCCACCTGTAACAAGCTATTTTCTGATATCTGCTACATCTTTCTTTCTCGTTGTTTTCTGTCTTACTAGAAAACAATGTGAATCCTCTAGCTGAACCTCTACAATTATTTTTCTTTGTAATTTCTTATTTACATAAATATATAAGCACTTGCATATATACCTACACATTGGTGTATGTAAATATTGTACCAAATATCTTAATTTATCACAACCACTAGTAGTTCGAGTTGTTACTTACGTAATTATTCATTCACAGAAAATTAAGTGATTTGTGTTTATGTTTTCATGTGTATGCCTTATGTTTTGCAGGGAAGTTTTACAGGGCCAAGGATATTTTGGTCTGGCTCTAGCCTCCGAACTGAAGCTACTGGCTATGGGCTGGTACTTCATATTACAATTCTTTGATGCTTTCTGTGTGTGCATGGATAGTGCATAAATGTGATTGTGTGTGCATGTCTGGCTGACTATGCACCTCATCTCTGTGAAACTCCCTTTTCTCAGTGACAGTGCCTCTAGTGGGTATAATAAGTTCTCTTGTTCACGAAGTTCTCATGCTTCTGCAGGTTTTCTTTGCACAGCTCATGCTTGCAGATGTGAACAAAGAACTCAAAGGATTAAGGTTTCTTGCTCAACTTTTTGAATTTTTCAAAGATGGTTGTGATTCTAGAAGTTGATGGCATAGTCTAGGAATATTCTGCTTATTGGCTGTAGGATGCTGCATTTTTATTCTCGCTATTTAGACAGCCTCACGGAGTTTTAACTTTCTGTTTGAGATACAGATCTCTCCAGCTTTTTATGTTCATACAAATTTTGAATATTGTATGCTCACACTTTGCTTAAAACTTGTTAATTTGGGCCCTGATTCAAGGTTGTCATTCCAGTTCATCCTTTTTCAATATTTTTCTATGAATTTTTTCTAGATGTGCAGTAAGTGGTTCTGGAAAGATTGCACTGCATGTTCTGGAGAAGCTTATTGCGTATGGTGCTCTTCCCATCACGGTATCCGGTATCTTTTTCTTTTCTTTTTTTCCCCAAAATATTTTGTACCCTGAACTACTTGATGAAATTAATAATTGCTCGGGTTCCTTCAATTATCTTTATTTCCTTTTTCTGCCCCTGTTGATTCAAAGCAAAGAGAATACTGTTGACCTGAAATATTTCATTTGGACCTTAGATGTGTAGTAGAAAACATGTGTATGGTTGTTCATGATTGATTGGTTGGCCACTTTTTTTTATGGGTAAAATAAGTTGGTTTGTCACATTTTGCCTTGAAACTATGGAAAATATTTAAATGTTTTGCTTAGACACATAATTTATGGTGAGTAGTTGTTTCTACTTACATTTGTAATCATTCTTTGCCTTCTGCATTTTCTTGTTTGTCATTTTTTGTCCTGGTATATAAGTTGAGTGCATGAAATTGTTAGTGGTCGCAAGTGACTTGGTGTCAAAAATAAGTCAGAATCTGTTTGAATGGCCAAATCGAATGGCCTTTGAGTGATCTGTATATTATATATGAACTTTACAAGAGAGCTATACATGGAAAGAAACTAATTGCCGAGTGATTCTAGCAGTCTAGCCTTATAAGAAAACTATATATTCTGTCAATATGCTAACTGTACAAGCCTACGTAAATTAAGTAAAGGTGAAATAAGGAAAGAAAAATAGAAGGAAAGAAGATGATTATGGACAGCAAAGCTGTCCATTGACATTTGGTACAAATTAGTGATGCCATACAATTATATTTGAACTTTGTGTTGCAACTCTAAAAATCTTCATGCATTTGTTTTTTTAACCTCGTACTTTATTCTTGGTGGATGTAGATGATAGACAAGGCTGGAAAATTTTGACATTTTGATGGTTTATGTACTTCAGCTAAATTCTAGTTTATTACAAATTAGTTATTTCTACTGAGAATTTCACTGTTTAATATCATAAATTTTTGGAAACTCGTCTAAAAGGAACTTAAGTGATGCACAGATAGTTGGTAATCAATGAAAGCTCAATTGGCACATTACCCTGGCGAAAATGTTGGTCGACACTGTATTTAAGAATAATCAACTCTTGGGCAAGATTGCTTTTATATTTGATACTGTAAAAGTGGACTTAGAATTCTTCGCATCTTACGTATTCTATATTACTTCTAAGATTTCAGGAATTAGAACTGTGGTTAAGATTTTGCAATGAATATGGATTTTTTTTATAAGTAGTTTTGCAATGAATATGTATTACTGATAAGTATCTTACAAACTACAACTTTTCTGCGATGCCTCTTATGTCAATAAAATTTTACTTTTACCTATTAAAAAATAAAAACTACAACTTTTCTAACAAAATAATGAACAGATTCGAAGGGGTATTTGGTGGATGAGGATGGATTTGATTACATGAAAATATCATTTTTGAGAGATATCAAAGCCCAGCAGAGAAGTTTGAGGTGTGTCTACAATTTCTCTTCATGTCTGTTTAACAAATAGATATCTTTAGTAACTTTAAGCTTCCATGTTTATTATACATGTGGGTTTCCCAGAGACTATTCAAAGACTTATGCTCGATCTAAGTACTATGATGAAGCAAAACCTTGGAATGAAAGGTGTGATGTTGCATTTCCTTGTGCTTCCCAAAATGAAATCGATCAGGCTGATGCTATTAGTCTCGTCAATTCAGGTTGTCGTATACTAGTAGAAGGTAGTAATGTTATTCATTATGGGTTTAACTCTCTTTATCATTTTTTAAATTTGTAATTCTTGATAACATTCATGAAACAATCTTGTATCCTAGGTTCAAACATGCCCTGTACCCCTGAGGCGGTTGACATTCTGAGAAAAGCTAATATTCTCATTGCTCCTGCAATGGCTGCTGGTGCTGGGGGGGTGCGATTTCACTTTTCCAATCTGTACATGAAATACTATTTGCCTTATTATAATGTGATAGAGTAATGCAATGTTGAAATCTATTTGCATTATCAGAAGCGTACTCTTTTGCTTTCCTTTCATTCAATGTTGTACTAAATATAGGCCAACTTGTTTCATTCATAATATATGGAACCCCTAGGGGTTAGCTCAAGTGGTAAAGGCTTTGGTCTTGGTGGTATGCTCCCTCCAAGGTTTAAGGTTTGAATTCCACTAAGTGCAAACAATTTCTAGAGGCCATCGAACTGGGGGATTTTTCACCTGAATTACCTGAGATGCATTTGTGGAAAACTCCTTGCTGAGGGCCTGTGCACCCCCGGGATTAATCGGGATGCTGTTCCTAGACACCCGGTGCCAGTAAAAAAATTCATAATATATGGAGTTACGGGATTCATATTTAATCTTGAATAAGGGGTGCAGAGTCTGACACTTCAATTTCTATGAATGTTGATGTCTTTTTTAATATTTAAATGTATTTTTAACTTGGAGCTGTTTTCTTCTTATCTGTTCTTTTGGTACCTTGTGTTGTGCTAATGTCCGTTTCTTTTCCTGGCTTTCATTTGTCTACGGGAATTCCACTTTATATAATAGAGACGCCGTGGAAAGGAATACAAAACATAAATGACTAGGCTCGTCATGTTGAGTACTTTCTGAACAACAAATGAGTGAATCTTCTAGATGCAAGAAAAGTAGCTATTTATTGTCAATCTTGAATTTTAGTGGCACAAGGTGTGATGAGTAGTTGTATTATGTTCGAAACACGTCATACAAGTGCATTGGTCCTGGATAACTATTTTTAAGAAAAGTGCAGCAGTATCACTCATCGATTGTGTGATTGTGACAGTGTTGTCAACTGTAAGCAGCTTTAGTTTGCCTGGTGAGAATTGCAAAGCTTTGTATGGCCAAAGATATTATGTTTAGAAGATTGTTTTGTATCTGATTTTCTGTTTGTTATAGTTGTGTTTCGACCTGCTGAGTTCTATAGGCCCATGCAGTTTTAAAATGAGGATAAGTGATGTCAAACATAATCATTAAATCTTTATTAATGGCTTGATTTCTGTTGTTTGAACTGATGTATAACCTAATATTTTGAATGCTCGGTTTAGATCTTTTAGAGAGATCCGTAAGAGTTATTCTTCTACTTGGTTGCAGGTTGTTGCTGGAGAGCTTGAATTAAATCATGAGTGTAATTTGGTGCATTGGTCACCAGAGGACTTTGAGTCAAAATTACAGGTGAGGCTTTACATATTTGTATCCTTGGTTTAAGGATAAGTTCCTAACTTGAAATTGTTGCAGGAGTTCACAAATACCAAGCAGCAGTTTTCATTTCTTCTGGGTTGGAGCAGTTTGACCAAACCAACATAGTCTATTTAATTATTTTTGTTGAGTAGCCAATTACTTGAATTCTTTATAGAGAACCATTTGACCCAAAACCAATGAATAGTAGTCCTGTTTTTTTAGTGCCACAGCACATTTAGATCGAAAGTAACTTCTGAATGAGCTCTTTGAAATGTCTCTATTGAACCACATTGTTGCTTTCTTTTGTTCAGCCTTATCTGTGTAGACATTGATTGCCAACTTGGGTGCTTCTAGTTTATCCGAGTGGTTTACCTTGTTTAGTTCAAATTTCATTATGAAACGAATTTTAAATAAATGGGGAAGACCATGTTTTGTGGATGTATGATTTTATATCTGGATGCAGAAAATTATATTAGAGTATCACTGGAAGCATGGTTATTTGTGAAGTTTTACAGATAAATCAGGACTTCGAAGCCCCCTTTAGGATGACCTAATTCCATAGGTTGGTTGCCATCTGACGGTAGTGCATTAAAAAAGAAAGTATTGAGGCATCGTCAAAGTTTTGGTAATTCCTTTCCCTCCATATTCATCAAGCATACTGCGATCGTCTTCCACAATATCTCACTGCGCCGGTGCTCAAACTGCCTCTTCCAATATGCCAAAAGATCTATCACCTTTCTAGGCATCACCCTTACTTAACCTAAAAAGATTAAAAAGCTTGCCATACAGTGGTAGCGACCTCATTTTATAAAATGTCCATTATACTACAGCATAAAATTGTCAAAACCATCATGAGATTTTCATAGGGATCATGTCATATTCGGCAGTTGTTTCTCCATATCTTTGTTTTTAATGGAGAATGCGATGATGTTGAATGACACAATTCACCTGGATGTTAGAAGCATGGCCAAAAAAAAAAAAAAAAAAGAATGAAAGAGGTAAAAACGCAATCAAACTCCAGATTTGATCTAATGAGAATGATAACTAGATCTACTTGTTTAGCCAAAAAAAGGGAGACTTTAGTCTGAACTTTGTTCTATGAAGATCGTTGCCTTTTGTTTTTAGAACTTGAGCTGATGTGGCAATTTTCCTTTTCCTTTTCAGTGACTTCTCATCTCCCTTTTGCAATTTTTACTGGCAGGAAGCAATAAAGCAAACTTACCAGAGAGCCCTGAAAGCTGCAGCTGATTTTGGTTATCAAAAGGAGAGTCCTGAGTAAGTACTTTCTCATATCACGCCATTGTAGGGATGATTGTCTGTTTATGTGTTTATAATAGCTGGTTGTGCTCTTGTATGATTATCGCAAGTATCTTACCAAATGAATTGGCTTGGTATTTGGCCTAATAAAGAGTCCACCCAAGTCAGAAAATGAGCATTGCATCAATTTGTGAGTTCTCTTACTATCATTAAAAGGTTTTGATGGTGTTGAGTTGGAGAAACACATCCACGTATGCTGTTGATTGTTTAAGATCATGTCCAGGGTTAATACCTTGTTGTTTTTTAAATTATTTTAAGCTTGTGTCATATTCTTTGTGGGACCGGATGAAACTCTGTAGCGCATAGGACTAATGAATCTGATGGTTAGATCTGTTTGTTTATTCTCTTCTTTTACTTGTCTAACAGAGCTTTGGCACATAGAGCAGTTTGTCTCTGCTTTTACCATTTCTCTAGCTATGAATGATCAAGGATGTGATAAGATCATGAGATTGATTATATTAAGAACCTGAACCAATTTATTTCCTCTGCCCTCTTTGGTAAAAATCTCTGCTCATATAATTTAACTACTCGAGAACTGCATACCATTTAATAACTGTTTTAGCAATTAAACAGCCTTGCAATTAATACAGTAGGGTTTTGACGGAGTTGAGTTCGAGAAACACGTCCATGGTGTGCTGTTGATTGTTTAAGATCATGTCCGGCATTTAATACCTTATTGCTCTTTACATTCTTTTAAGCTTGTTACATATTGTTTTTGGGACCAAATGAAACTATGTAACGCATAGGATTTCTTCTGTTCATCAACCCAAAATGGCCTCCAAGATTTCAATGCAGAAATAATGGCTGGCTGAGTTACATTAATGTATTGGGTCACTGCCATAACAAATCTGATGGTTAGACCTGTTTTTCTTATTCTCTTCTTTTACTCTCTTCTTTTACTTGTCTAAGCAGAGCTTTGGTACATGGAGCAGTCATCTCTGCTTTTATGACTATTGCTCAAGCAATGAACGACCAAGGATGTGTATAGAACTGAAGAGTACTCTACGATCAGTTATCATGCTTCCCAAATATGAATTATGTCATCTGCACCAATTAATGTGTTGGGAGTTGTTTCTCGTCATTGGCAGCAAGCTGAAGATCATACTCTAATGACAGCCTATCCATTTCGAGGTGTAAACCTTGGAGACGATGACAGAAATGGTTAAAATCACTGCATATTTCTTTGTAATATATTTGTAATGTAATGGCTGAGACTTGGAAAAAGGGTAATTTTTGGAGAACCCTGAGATACACTTGATACAGGAAAAATGTGAAGTTAGTTCTAGTGGTAGAATAGGCAGGGCCTCCAATTTTATGGCAAAGCAATTGTTTTTGGCTACAATCTTGTGAGATATTTGATTAGTTAGATTGGAAATAAAATTAAATGATAAATTGCTGTTTAACCTTGGAGTAGTATTGCTGGTGTTGTTAACTTGATATCCTGCTTTCGTTGTGGGCATCTGAGTGATGTGTGCATCGGTACTGGGCTTCAGCCATCTTGGATTTTAATATATATATATAAAAAAAACACTCAATCCAATACACAGCAACTCCCTCCTTTCTAGGCTAACAATTCATAAGGTACATTGTAGCCACATAAACACGTTAAAGCTTTCAGAAAAGTCAAATATACATGATGAAACAGGCTTTTTTTTTTTTTTTTTAGAATATTCAGAAAATTTTTCTTTAATAAGAAAAACCACGGCAGTTCTGGCTGTGCAGGGTTGGAGGGACGGTGAGTCCTTTCTCGGCCTGGGTGTCATGTGGGATCAACGGGTGGGGCTGGGTAGGTAGGTCCATAAACCTATTTAGATCATTCGCTCGCCACTTGTATTAAAGAACATCATGGTTGCAAAACTGCGTTCCCTTCTTCCTCTCTCTCTCAAAATAAACAAGGCAAAAATACATGTGACAAAAATTACACAAATTGATCCATCCCAAATGGTGCTCCATATTCATTTCTTAGTTAGCTCTCCTGGAAGAATGAGAGGATGAGTCAGATTTCTCAGCCAGGTAGTGCTCCAGCATATCTTCATCATCTGTCACACCAAAGAGAGAGAATGTTTCTTTGTCAAACTCAGCATACAAAGCTTATCAACATTACTTAATTGTTGAAAGGAATATCTAAATATGATCTTCAAATCATAAACATGGGATTTTATGGAGAGGAAGAGGGGGAAATCACCTTCAAAATCATCATCATCAAAGTCAATCTCTTCCTCATCTTCCACGTCAGATCCTTCAGTAACTGGAGCTGCGCCTTTCTGTAAAATAGGAAAAGTCACGTAATTATTCATTCTTGATAAGCTAAGCTAAGTTTTCAGGGGGTCTTCATGAGCAGTTCTCTGCAATGCTACAGACTCCTGAGATTGGAGAAATTTAAGATGTCCACTACATGTGAGAGAGGGAGGGAGAAGGGGGGGAGGGTATCAGAGCAGCATACCGCAACACCTCTTCCGCTTTCAAACCACTGTCTTCCTGTGAGCCTCTTTTCCTTAGTAGCTGTAAGGGCAGACTCGGGCATTAACCTGAAAATAAGCAGATTTGTGTGTTGTGGTGAAAAACTCGTGAGCTTACATTTAGATATACCCTTTAAGGGACGAGTGAGAGATTACTTGATCCATTTCCGAAGAGCTTATGATATATATCATCATTTGGGCACCAATCTACAACTTATCAAAAAAAAAGAAAAGAAAAGAAAAGAAAGAACTTACTTGGCTCGTTCTAGTGCCAATTCTGCTTCATACCTCTCTCTCCATGCCAGAAAGGTATCAACAGTAACTGGTTCTCCATGAGGAATAATTATCTGAAAAGGAAAGGGAGGGCAAGCGTGTGAAAGTTGACTTTTATTGATTATGCAAATGCCTACCAGGTTCATCAGAATGTTTGTTCAAGTACAACTCAACCTGAATAAGAAGTAAGATAGAGAGGAATTGTTCTTTTATAGGATGGAGGGAATTCCAAACAGGTTCGTTAACAAAACTGATTCAACCTAAACCTAAACTGTTTTATTGAGTCAATAAACGGGTAGCTGAGTTCCATTAAGCCCTACATTAGTTGTAACGCCCAAAGGGTGGCCCAAGCCACATCTTGGCTTTTACTCCAAAAGGACTGGTCAATGATACAATTGGAACCCCGTTAGAACTATTATAAAGAGCAATAACTTCTCCTTCCCAAGCAATGTGGAATCTCATACACTACCCACCCTTAGTATTCAGTATGGGGTATCACATTAGTAAACAACTCAAACATGGAAAAAAGGAATTGGGCTGCCAATTGATAAGCTTAGAACGAAACAGTGGAAGCATATGACAGGATTCCCTAAAGAAGTACAGTCCAAGGTTTAAATTATCTATATAAACCTTGGACTGTACTCCCCCCTCATATCTGCATGCATGCAACTCTCTCTCAATCCGGCGCTCCTCGCCGGAGTTGATTTTCAACTTCCTACCTATCACCTTTTCCTCCCTCCTCTTCCCTTTCCGTTCCTCTTCTTCCTTTTTCCCTTTCTTCCATCCATCCCTTACCTGCTAGCTTGTGATGGAAAGCTTTAGGCAATTCTCGGTGGAATCCAAAACTTTTGTCTTCTCAAAAGTGGGTGCTAACTGTTTTCGGATTTTGGAGAAAAGCAGACGTATGGCCCTCTATCTTCTAATCAATGGGGCAGCAGCTTCATGGGTGGTGAAAACGGTGGTGGAAGCCACCACGACTAAGTGGCGCCATAATTTCTTCAAAAAAATGAGGGTTGGTAACGGGGTCCTCACACTTCATTTACTAAGCAATGCTAGGGGCTGCTACCTCCATCTGGAGGAATTCTTTAATGGAAGCAGAAGAGGATCTCTGATCATTCCCGAAGGCATCAAGAGCTGTGGATGGGAGGGATTTGCTTACAACCTCAAAAAAGTGGCTGAACGTGTGGTGGTGCCTTCCGAGGCTTCGTGTTGGGTTGGGCAGCCTAGTTTCAGGCCAATTGCTACACCCTCGGTTTCCTATATGGAGGCGTTGTCTGGTGCAGCGGCAGAGCGCAGCTCTACCATGGAGTCAACGGAAGACAAGCCAAGATATTACCCAGCGGATTTGGGGGGGATTTCTGACAATGGTACAAAGCTAGGGGAAATAGAAGGGGTGTTCTGGGATGTTAAAGCCAAGCTTTCGAGGGTCCTGCAAGAAATTTCTTTTTTGATGAATCGAGTAGATATGGGTCTGAGCATGGTGATGGGATGGGGTAAGGAGTCTACGTCTGCCACTCTTCCGTCTACGTCTGCCACTCCCCCGTTAGCTCCAACAATATGTTTTAATAATATGGGAGGGAAGGTTTCGGCAAGTGCAGGAGTTAAAGACTACACCGGGCCCTCACCTGATCATGGGCTTAATGGGCCCCCGAGCCCTCAAGCTAAAAGCCCTCTGCCCCACACCCCTGATTTTCAGACCAACTTCTCTAATCGGGTTGGGCCTGTGACCCGGCAACCCCCCCCCCCCCCCCATCCAGACAAAAGGCCCTCATCTTTCCCCAAGGGCTTCGAGCCCACAACCTCGGGCCTCAAGCCCATGGCCTCGGGCTGCACAGCTGGACGGTTCTTCCACCCGGGTTGGACAGGTGACCCGGAAGCCCCTTGAACCCAATTTTGACGGGTCTCTCTCGCCTCGGCCCCGAGTCCCTTTCGCAAGCACGAACTGCTTTCTCAGCCGGGAACCTCGCCAGCCACCCCGCCGGCATCACAGACCTCGCCGACAGACTCCGGCGAACCTTCCGACACCGGTGACACGTGGTCTAAGGGCACGACGGCGGTTTCTTCTCCCCCAACAGAACCGTCTCTAGAGGAAAACGGTGTCACCGTCGTTCCGCATGCTCCCGAGAGCCCGACAACAGCACAGATAGAGCAGATCTGTCCTTTGGAATCCTCGTTCTGCCAGCTGCTCTCCAAGGATGAAGCCCTCTCCTCTCCACCCATTTGCGCAGCCCCCCCCCTTCATGGAATTGTCAGAGCTCACTTCCAGAGTCCTTTGTACTGTTGTGGAAGAGGAAGAGCCTGGTTTCGAAGTAGAAGAAGAAGATGAGGTTGACCCAGGGTCAGGTCACCTTGTGCCCTTCTCTGATAGGAGGAACGACGGGGATAACATGGGTAATCAAGGGGACGTTTTCAGCCCACTTTGTACGTTGTCCCCAGCAATACCGTGATCTGATCCCCAAACAGATTGGTTACTGAAGAAGGTTGAAGACATTCGGCACTGCGCAGAGATTTCTTGCATCGGCTTCGAGGACCAGTTGACAGCACTCTTCACAACCATTGCAGCAGAGTAGTCTCACACCCTCCGTTCTGCCAGCACAAGAGAAAGGGAATTAAAGAGACTCTCATGCTCTGTCAACTATGGTCGAGAAGGAAGCGCGAGTAGGGAGAGGTCGATCGATAGGGTGAACTTAGGTGATCCATGAAGCCCAAGATCCTTTCATGGAATGTTCGGGGCTTAAACAACCCGAACAAACGCCTAAGAGTGAAGAATTTAATCCGGGATTGGAAGGCTGACATCGTTTGTTTACAAGAGACCAAACTGAAGTATGTAGACAGGAAAACTATTAGAAGTTTATGGAACTGTGTATATGCAGGATGGACTAGCTTGCCTTCCAAGGGCGCATCAGGGGGCATTATAGTGATGTGGGACAAGAGAGTCGTCGAGTTGGTGGAATAATCCATTGGGGAGTTCGTGGTTGCTTGTTCTTTTAAGTCTTTGGAGGACGGGTTCGGGTGGGGTTTTGCAGGTGTTTATGGCCCGAACAATGACAACAGTAGGAAACTTCTTTGGGACGAGATTGCTGGTTTGTGTAGTTGGTGGGAGGGTCCATGGTGCATTGGAGGCGATTTCAACACCACTAGGTTCTCGAGTGAAAGGTCGGGGGATTCATCCTCGGGATCAGCCATGGCTGATTTTTCAGCCCTAATCTTCGAGCTGGATCTGCTTGATCTTCCCCTAAGGAGGGGTGACTACACTTGGTCAAACAAGAGGGCATGGTCTCGTCTGGATAGATTTATTATCTCCCCATCATGGGAGACACATTTTCCCTCCCTTTGTCAGAAACGCCTCCCCAGACTTTGCTCAGATCACTTCCCACTCTTGTTGGACTGCGGGGGTCTACATGAGGGAAGAAGATACTTCAAATTCGAAAACATGCGGTTGAAGGCGGAGGGATTTATGGACAAAATCAGATCCTGGTGGTCCTCTTATCAGATTTTGGGCACTCCCAGTTTTGTTTTAGCTGGAAAACTCAAAGCCCTGAAAAATGATTTGAAAACATGGAACATGGAAACCTTTGGGAACCTAAATGACCAAAGATGCTCTTTTTTCCAGGAACTGCAGCGCTTTGAGGATAAAGTGACTTTGGCCCTCACGGCTGTTGAGAAGGAAAGGAAAACGGTGGTAATAGCTAAATTGGAAAAAATTACGCTTCTGGAGGAGATATCCTGGAGACAAAAATCACGGGTCCTTTGGTTAAAAGAAGGGGATAAGTGTACTAAGTTCTTCCATCGTGTCGCTAACTCTCATCGACGAACCAACGCCATAGAGGTTCTACACTCCGACGGGGAGATTATCTCTAATAGGGCAGCCATTAAGGAACACATCGTCCACTTTTACGACCAGCTGCTTAAAGAGCAATATTCCTGGCGGCCTAAGGTAGATGGGTTGACCTTCGACTCTATCGACGCATCAAGTGCAGTGTGGTTGGAAAGACCGTTCGAAGAGGAGGAGGTATGTAAGGTCCTAAAAGGGATGGAAAAAGACAAGGCCCCAGGCCCCGACGGTTTCCCTATGGCTTTCTTTCAAGCTAGTTGGGACATCATCAAAGAAGATATTATGAAGGTTTTTTTCGAATTTCACTCTTTCTTGAAATTTGAGAAAAGTCTCAATGCCTCATTCATCGCCCTTATCCCGAAAAGGGTAAACTCGGTAGAGGTGCAGGATTTCCGCCCCATTAGCTTGGTGAGTGGGGTCTACAAACTTATTTCCAAGGTGTTAGCCCAGCGGATGAGCACAGTTATGGGGGAGATCATATCGAAGTCCCAAAACGCCTTTGTGAAAGGGAGGCAAATTCTTGACTCCGTCCTTATTGCTAACGAATGTTTGGAAAGTCGGGTTAAAGCCGGCTCTCCCGGTATCCTATGCAAGTTGGATATGGAGAAAGCTTTCGATCATGTAAACTGGGACTTCTTGTTACACATTCTTGGCAGGTACGGCTTTGGACACAGGTGGCGCCAATGGATGAAACATTGTATCACAACTGTCAGATTTTCTGTTTTGGTGAATGGCACTCCAAAAGGTTTCTTCCATAGTTCCCGGGGTCTACAGCAAGGGGACCCTTTATCACCTCTTCTTTTCATCCTAGTAATGGAGGTTTTAAGCAGAATGTTGTATGGAATGGTGGAAGATGGTTACCTCTCGGGTTTCACAGTGGGCAGCTCTACTTTGATTTCTCATCTTCTTTTTGCTGACGACACTTTGATTTTTTGCGAGCCAGACCCTGACCAGATCCGCTCCCTAAGGGCTATTTTGCTCTGTTTTGAAGCCGTCTCTGGACTCAAGGTCAATCTAGCGAAATCGGAAATGGTTCAAGTCGGAAAGGTTGATAATCTACGTGATTTGGCTGACCTTTTGGGCTGTAAGGTGTCATCTCTGCCCATGAAATACCTTGGTCTCCCTTTGGGGGCCTCATATAAATCCAAGACTTTGTGGGATGGGGTGATCGAGAAAATTGAACGTAAACTTGCGGACTAGAAGCGACTCTACCTTTCCAAAGGTGGCAGAGTCACTCTTATTAAGAGCACTCTATCTAATCTTCCCACATACTTTCTTTCCCTTTTCCCCTTGCCTGTAGGTGTGGCGCACAAATTGGAGAAGATCTTTCGCGACTTCCTATGGGGTAGTTCGGAGGAAGTGAAAAAATTCCATTTGATCAAATGGAAAAAAGTATGTACACCCATGGCAAATGGCGGATTGGGACTCCGCAGCTTGAGAATTCTTAACAAGGCTCTTCTTGGTAAATGGCTCTAGAGATACCACAGGGAACGAAACGCCCTTTGGAGGGAAATTATTGACAGCAAATATGGAAGCTTACGGGGTGGTTGGTGTTCCAACACAGAAAGAGGGGCTTATGGCGTAGGCTTGTGGAAATTTATACGCAACGGTTGGGAAGCTTTTTTTGCTAACTACAGGCTGGTGGTGGGAATGGGCAACCAAGTTAGTTTTTGGCATGACACTTGGTGTGGCGAGCTTGCCTTGAAGCTCACCTTTCCTTCCCTATACAGGATTGCGGCTGATAAGGAGGCCACAGTTGCTGATAATCTGGACAGCTCCTCAAACCTCACTCATTGGTCAGTTAGATTCACTTGAGCTGCACAAGATTGGGAATTGGGAGACATTGCTGATTTCTACAGCGCTCTACAAGCATCGAATTTACATGCTGATGATGAAGATCACATGCTTTGGTCGCTCACAGGAAATAAGCGTTTCTCAGTACACTCCTTTAACAAGGTACTCTTGGCACATGAGAGTATTTGGAAGACTAAGGCTCCCTTAAAAGTGGCCTTCTTTGTATGGCTCGCATCTCATGAGAGTATTCTGACTATTGATAAACTAAGAAGACGTGGCCTCTACTTAACAGAGTGGTGCTATATGTGCAAACACAACACTGAGACAACGGATCATCTACTCCTTCACTGTGAAGCAGTTACAGTTTTATGGGATGATATCTTCACAAGACTAGGCTTGGCATGGGTAATGCCTAGAAAGGTGATTGATCTTTTGGCTTGTTGGAGAGGAGTCCGGGGCAAGGGGCAGGTCGCAGATCTTTGGAAAATGGTGCCTCTTTGCCTTATGTGGTGCACTTGGAATGAAAGGAATAGTCGCTGTTTTGAGGATCAGGAGCGTTCTCCGGAAAGCTTTAGGGATTTCTTTTACCACACTTTAATTTTATGGGCTTCCTCTATTGTACTTAATGGCACCTCTCTTACTGAACTTTATGCTGCTCTTAGCAGCTCTTAGCCTTTAGCAAGGCTCTTTGTATACTTCCGGTGTACTCGGGCCTTGCCCTTTTCTTGATCTAATATATTCTCTTTTACTTATCAAAAAAAAAAAATTATCTATATAATCTAAAAAAGAAGGAATAGAAACCCTACTAATGACAGTTGACCATTCATATAATAAAGATTGCAAGAAGAAAGATTTAATCTATTTTTTTATAAGTAAAAAGAAATTTTACTCATAATAGTAGAAAATAGTCGAAGCCCATGTACACATGATGTATACAAGAGAAAACACCTAGTTAAGAGCTAGAAATAAATACGAGAAAATCATGGAATCTGGGCCGTTAAAGTCTATTCCAATCGCATGGAGACCGAAATGATACAAAAAATGATCAGCATTCAAAATGAAACTTCTGTCATGTCTTGTAAGCACCCATTCCCAGTTCAAGTACACGTTGATCACCTTCTTAGGACTCTCATTGAACTCCAAGTGCAGAAAAAAAAAAGACTACAGCTCTCTCACCACACAAATCCACTTAAGATATTTTTTTCTAAGGTTTATCTCCAGCAACTTTTTCAGGACTTTACTACACTAAATACTATTCCAAGGAAAACAGAGGACTGTCAAATCCTCTTAGGGGATGCTTGGAGAATAAGATGAGATGTGAATAGTAGTGAAATAATTTGAGTTAAGATGTTTTATTGGGTTTTGGAAAGAGAGAGAGAGAGAAAAAGTTGAATAAAGGTATTATAAAGTTAAAATATTCTTTGCTTTGGTATTGCCATCCTTTATTTATGCTAAAACCTCATCTTAAGCATAAGTTGTTTCCGTCCCTACTCTTAGATATATTTATAAGTCTTAACACTACAATTCTTTGTTGGACTTCACACCACCCTTTTTTTTGGCACCCACCAGCATCTACCTTAATACAAAACAGCATTGCATGTTTGCCACCCATAATTTAACTTAAAAGCATTCTGTCCATGCTTAAAAAAGTTCAAGTAAGAATACGATGCAGCATAAAACCCAAATATAAAAAACTCTCTCGAATGGATCAGCCGGACTGGTTTCTGCGGTCACTTATCCGTCGCAGATTTGGGTAAACGGGTTCGGCTCTGCGGGTGGGTCGCGCTCCACCGCGTCCACGGTGGTCTCACCTTTCTTAATCTCAGAGACCATACCGATCTTCGATCTCTCGTCTCTCTTTCTTTCTCACCGAAACCTTCGAGCTCCCGCCACCGTTTCTCTCTCGCCGGACTTTTCAAGCGTCAGCTTCGACAGACAACGCCGCTGGAATTTTTTCCTCTGAACCTCCCTCATTCAGACGCATCCACCGACCGACCGGAAAACTTCACAGAGCACGCCAATCTGCTCAGATCTCGCCGGAAAACCACAGAGCACGCCGATCTGCTCAGAACTCGCCGGAAAACTTCACTGAGCACGCCGACCATCCGCCGGCGCCGGAAAGCTTCACAGAGCACGCCGACTGCTCAGAACTCGCCGGAAAACTCCACAAAGCGCGCCGGAATTCACAGAGCTCACCGGAAAGCTCAGAACTCGCCGGAAAACTTCATAGAGCACGCCGACTCCTCAGAACTCGCCGGAAAAACTCGCCGGTTTTCTCTTGCTCGGCCTCACTCCCCCTCTGAGTCGAACCCAAGTCCAGAAATTTTTTTTTCTGCGATGGAACACATTAGGCAGTTTTCAGTGGAGTCCAAAACTTTTGTATTCTCGAAGATGGGAGCAAACTGTTTCAGAATTCTTGAGAAAAGCAGACGCATGGCCCTTTATCTCCTCATTAGTGGATCAACAGCTTCGTGGGTAGCGAAAATGGTGGTGGCAGCCACCGAGACTAGATGGCGTGAGAATTTTTTTAGAAAAATGAGGATTGGTAATGGGTTTCTCACTCTCCAACTCCTCCGAAATGCAAGGGGCTGTTATCTCCACCTGGAGGAGTTCATTAACGGCAGAAGAAGAGGTTCGTTGATCATCCCTGAAGGCGCTGAGAGTTGTGGATGGGAGGGGTTTGCTTACAACCTTAAAAAAGTGGTCGAGCGTGAGGTTGTGTGCTCAGAAGCTCCAAACCAGGTCGGGGTACTAGGTCTCAGGCCGTCTGGTGCAGAGGCAGAGTGTAGCCCTGTCATGGAGGGGATGCAAGACAAGCTTAGTCCTAGCCCAGTGGTTTTGGAAGGATTTTCTGACAGTGGTACAAAGCTAGGAGATATCGAAGGGGTGTTCTGGGATGTGAAGGCTAATCTTTCGGGTGTTCTCCAAGTAATTGCTACTTTGATGAAAAAAGTAGACCTGGGACTCGGCATGGCGATGGGACGGGGTAAGGAGTACTCGACTGAAGCACCCCAGTCAAGAGCAAATATAAGTGAAAGTAACGAGGGCTTAGTAAGCAATTGGTCAGGGCCTTTGATCGCTACTGGGCTAAACAGGCCTCAGAGCCCGCTATGGGTTAATCCTCAGCCCCCCCAGACACGGGCTTTGAGCCCAAGGGTGAGGGTCTTAAGCCCACGGGCTCAAGTCATCCCTCAGGTCCGAAACCTGGGTTCCCCCACTCGAGTCGTGCCCGAGACCCAGGTGCTTGCAAATGGGCCCTCGAGCCCACCTTCCAGGGCTTTAAGCCCACGGACTCAGGCCGGCTCTCCCAATTGGGTCGAGCCCACGACCCGGCAGGCACACGGCTCCTTGTCTCGGTCCCGAGACCCCTCTACAGACACCATCAACCATATCCTGCCGGTATCCTCGCCTGCAATCCTGCCGGCATCGTAGACACCGCCGACGGAATCCGGCGGACCTTCCGGAAACATCGGCAAACGGTGTACAGCCCTGAAAGAATCATTGGAATTTTCTTCCAGGGTTCTATGCACTCTTGAGGAAGAGGTTGAACTCGGCCCTGAAGAGGAGGAAGAAATGGAGGTAGTACAAGGGTCAGGTCTATTAGTACCTTTTACCGATATGGGGAATGAAGGGGATGTTATGGGGAACGAAGGGGACGGGAATGCAGGGGACGATCCCAGTCCCCTTTGCTCGCTGCCACCAGCATTGCCGTGGTCCGATCCTCAAACAGATTGGGTGTTGAAGAAGGTAGAAGACATCCGGCACTGCGTGGGTATTTCTTGTGTCTGCTTCGAGGACCAACTAACAGCACTATTCACAGCCATTGCAGCTGAGCAGTCTCACAACCTCCGATCCACTAGTAAAAGAGAGAGGGAATTAAAGAGACTCGCATGTTCCGTAAACTATGGTCAAGAAGGAAGTGCTAGCAGGGAAAGAAGTACTGACAGGGCGCATTTAGGCGATCCATGAAGCCCAAGATCCTTTCATGGAATGTTCGGGGTTTAAACAACCCGAACAAACGTCTTAGGGTAAAGAATCTAATCTGGGATTGGAAGGCGGACATCCTTTGCATACAGGAGACTAAATTGAAGCACGTAGACAGGAATACTATTAGAAATCTCTGGAATTGCACTTATGCGGGATGGACTAGCTTGCCCTCTAAAGGCGCTTCAGGGGGCATTATTGTGATGTGGGATAAGAGAGTCGTTGACTTGGTCGATGAATTCATTGGAGAATTCGTGGTTGCATGTTCCTTTAAATCCTTGGAAGACGGGTTCAGGTGGGGCTTCGCAGGCATTTATGGCCCGAACAATGATAACAGTAGGAAGCTTCTTTGGGATAAGATCGCTGGAGTGTGTAGTTGGTGGGAGGGCCCTTGGTGCATTGGAGGTGATTTCAACATCACTCGTTTCTCGAGTGAAAGGTCCGGGGACTCCAATTCGGGATCAGCCATGGCTGATTTTTCAGA
>QGSO01002410.1:0-14665 GCA_011037825.1 Carya cathayensis | reverse complement strand
TCGAATCGAGTTTATACGAATATTGTTCACGAGCTTAAACCGAATCAAGTCGAGATTATACGAGTTTTGCTCATTTAATATTCGAACCAATATTAGTGTTCACGAACAACCTATTTATTAAATGAACCGAATCCGAGTCGAGTTTAAACGAGTCGATCTCGAGTTGTTCACGAGCTGCTGTATTCATTTGCAGCCCTACTTATGCGTGTCAAGCAGCCTAAATCATGATGAATCACATGCTCACACGTGATCATGTAAGCCATACATCAAAAAGATGATTTTTTATTTATTTATTTATTTTGTTACAAGGATAAAGGGGCTCTGATCAGTGAATTACCCATTTTAGAAGATCTAATCTGCTGGGAAATGAACTGATAATGGATTGGAAAAGTGTAACAGTAGTAAATTACTAAATCTTAACCAAAGAAGTTGGGCTCCACAGCCCATACTGTCACTGTGAAACGTTTAGGTCCTATCTGGTGGATAAAGACCCCCACCTTGTCTGGTTGGGAGTATTGCTACGCAAGCTCCTATTCTATCACAGGATCTAATCTTTCTAATTTAGCATTTACGTTAGTATTTTCAGGCCAATGAGAACACAAAGATGATTGATTTTCATTAAAGGGCACAAAGGCTGAGTGAGAAAAGCTTTGATATAACATCACATATGAATACTTTCAAAACAGCTTGCTGCTACAGGGATCGAGTTTGATGGACTAATTCTACATCAACAGAGTTATAGTTATGTTTTGTTGGTTGACAAAGTAGGAGTGCTAAAAGGATATGCAATTGGATTCATTTGTCTCAACTCTTAAGATAATGATGATATTGATATCTACATTTGGATTCTATCATGAGAATCCTGAAGCTTATCTTCATGAAAATCCACAAACACAACCGGATTACAGGCATATAGGCTCAACAGGCCCTAGTAAAATTATACAATTTGAAGCTTATTACCTGAAGATGAGACGTCTCTCTCCAACTGAGCAGAAGTAGTCTGATAATTTTCTACTGACACCTGAGTGAATGGGGAGAAGCATCATAGACCCCATCGTCTGAAGACTTTAGATCATCAGCAAACACCACATTTTCAGGCTCACTGCTAACTGGTTTGTTTGGAATGATGTTGAACTGTAAATTCAAACATATTTGCTTTTGATAATTTGTATTCCAAAGGATCAGTGATCGTGACTATCTCAATTGAGTTGTCCCTTTTAATTACTCAGTCATAACAATAATTTCTCTCGGTTTTTTTTTAAAAAAAAATGATATTTCCAGTTATGATACGTGCAAGCACTGTATAATCTTTTTAAAAAAGTAAATAAATTCACAAAAACGTATTTGATAGATTTGTTTTACAATAAAAATTATTTTATATATTTTATTAAAAAAAAATTATGAAACCCATAACATATCAATCCCAAGCCTGTAACAGATGAATCCCAAAAATATCTTTTTCCATCAATCACAGCCCAGATATTGTCGTTCCAAGACCATTTGTTTCCAAATTTGGGCCACGACTCACATGGCAGACCACGTACGAACAACCGGATCCACTTTCATCGGGTCCCGGTTCCCTCTTAATTGACACCGCCCATCAAGGCGTGTAGGGGAATAAATAAATGAACAAAATCCATTAAAAATGATTAAATGAATAACTCCCATCTATTTATTTTCAGTCATATAAGTATAATTATAAATGAATAAATAAATTTCTTCTATTTAATTTAATATAATATATCAAAGTATATTTTCATCGAATTTAAGTCCAACTTGTTGCTTTCAATCAGACGACAATTTACTTGTAGATTTCTAAAGTTCTTTGATTAGCTCGAACATGAGTTTATTAAGGCACTATTTGGATATTGAACTAAATTAAGATGAAATTAGTTGATTTGAATTGTTTATGAATAATGGAAAACAAATAAAGAATGAAAAGTGAAACAATTCTTCTAAGATTTCTCGATTGTGATATGCATTACACAATGCCTATTTATATACACTGATAGAGAATATTCTGGTGTAACAGAATGGGACATGTATACAAGAGTAAAGTTATTCTAGACTATTCCATCTTGTGAGGTATTTGGCTTATTTGTTGTGGAAGCTAAGCTGGACTCTTCATCTAAGGTGTTTTTGTTGATATGCCCCTGCGAGCCAAGTAGTCCTAGAATTACTGTAAGGCTCGATTGAAGTATACAAAATTTGGTAGTGGGCAGCGGTTTGGTAAGAACATTCGCTATTTGATCTTTACTCAAGAGAAAAGATACCTGTAAAGTCTTGTTATGAATATGATCCCTTACGAAATAATAATCAATATCAACATATTTTGTTCGGGAATGCATCATTGGATTAACTGAGAGATAGGTAGCCCCTAAATTATCACAGTAGAGAATAGAAGGCTTGGATAGAAAAATTTCCAGTTCTGAAAGTAGAGACTGTACCCAAATTAATTCACAAGTTGCATTAGCTAAGGCCTTGTATTTAGCCTCAGTACTAGATCTAGCAATGGTTGATTGCTTCTTTGAACTCCAACAAATTAGATTTTTACCATAGAACACATAGCAGCCCCCTATAGATTTTCTGTCATTTGGGCATCCTGCCCAATTGGCATCCGAAAAGGCAGACAAAGCAGGAGAAGAGGAGGGTGTGATGCTTAAACCATAATCCACAGTTTGCTTCAAATAGCGTAATATACGCTTTACAGACTGCCAGTGAGAAATAGAAGGGGTATGCATGAACTGACAGACTTGATTTACTGAGAAAGCTAAATCTGGTCTAGTAAATAGTAGGTATTACTGCCTAGCACACTCCTATAAAGTGATGGGTCTTCCATAAAGGTGGAATCAAATGCAGAGAGTTTAGTTGAAGGAGACAATGGGCTACCCACAGGCTTACAATTAGCCATATTAGTTTTCTTGAGTAAGTCAAGGATATATTTCTTTTGAGAAAGAACAAGCCCAGAGGGGTTTCGGTGACATTCAATCCCCAAGAAATAATTGGGAGGGCCTAGGTCTTTTAATGGAAAATCAATACTGAGCTGATGAATAAGCTATGTAAGGGCATGTGAATCTGATCTAGTTAACACCACATCATCTACATAAACCAGGAAATAAATGACCACCGATTGATGGCGATAAATGAACAATAAAGTGTCGGATTTTGAGACAACAAAGCCCAACTCAAGCAATTTCCTACTCAATTGTGCACACCACGCATGAGGGGCTTGTTTGAGGCCGTATAATGCTCGATTGAGCTTACAAACATAATGAGGAAATTGAGGGTGAACAAATCCCATAGGTTGAGACATAAACACAGTTTTATCGAGAGATTCATGCAAAAAAGCATTTTTCACATCTAATTGATGAATTGGCCATTGAGTAGAAATTGCAATAGAAAGCACCAACCTGATAGTCGTAGGCTTTACTACTGGACTAAAGGTCTCCGAATAATCCAGTCCCTCGAGTTGACTATAGCCTTTGGCTACTAGTCTTGCTTGGCGTCACTCTATTGAGCCATCAGAGAGGTATTTTGTTTTGAAAACCCATCTACATCCCACAAGGTTTTGAAAAGAGCTGGGAGGGACCAAAGTCCAAGTATTGTTGAAGAGAAGGGCATCGAATTCAACTTGCATTGCTTTCCTCCATTTGGGAAACTTGGATTGATAAGGGAGGTTTCATCAGGGGTAGCAGCTGAAATGACATGGGCGTGGGGCTTTGGCCAAGCAATGGTGCCGTCAGTTCAAATTTTAGGGAAGTGAAGATGAGATTTTGAGTGAGTTTGCATGGGATGAACAAAAGAGGATTGCGATAGACTCAATGGGCCGTAGAAGTGGATTAGGTAGATTTGATGGAATGGAAGCGGAGGGATTGGAAATGGATTTTTGAAAGGGAAAAACACTCTCTACAAATAAGACATCTCGAGACACATACATTCTGGAAGTTGGAATATGAAAACAAAACTAATCATAGTGATCAAGACTATAGCCGAGGAAGACATAGGGAATGGATCGATAATCCATGTTACGTTTATTATACGGTCTGAGATTGGGCCAACAGAGACATCCAAAAGTTTTCAAAAAATTGTAGTCAAGACATTTATTCTACAAAATTTCAAATGGTGATTTATTATGGAGCACATATGTGGGAAGTCTATTGATAAAATAAACAGCAGTAGTGAATGCATTGGACCAATATTTTTGAGGTGAAGATGAATGAGCAAGGAGAGCTAGTCCTGTCTCGACAATAAGCAAGGAGAGCTAGTACTGTCTCGAAATATGCCGATGTTTTCTTTCAACTGATCCACTTTGAGAATGAGCATATGGACAAGATAAATGATGAGAAATGCAAAAAGAGTGTAACTTAGTATTTAGAGATCAAAATTTGCCTCCCCAATCAGATTGTATGGCACAGATTTTTGTATTAAGTAGTGTTTCAACATGTCGTTTAAAAGATAAAAAAACTTGAACTACATCAGATTTACACTTTAAGGGAAACATCCATGTAAACCGACTGTAGTCATCGACAAAGGACAAGTAGTAGCGAAATCCTTCCCTTGAAAAAATGGGAGTAGGACCCCAGACGTCAACAAACAAGAGTTGTAGAGGAGTTGTGGTTCGAGACTTAGAGGAGACATAAGGAAGTTGATGGAGTTTTTCTTGACAGCAGGAGGAGCATAACCCAGTGTTTGGAGAAGGCTTCATAGATAGAGAAAGATGTGAGATCATTCGCTGGACAAGTTGCATGAACGAGTGACCTAAACGTACGCGCCATTGAAACGAAGAGACTCGAGCAGTAGTGAGAGCTTGATGAGAAGTTGATGAGAAGGTAAGACATACATGCCATTGCTAGTAGGTCCTTGGAGGAGGATTTTCTTGGTGTGGGAATCCTTCACATAAAAACAAGATGAATGAAAGTAAAAAAAAAAAAAAACAAAATTATCTTCACACAAAGATTATATTTTGTGAAATAGATGGAACATGATATAGTTAAGAGAGAAGACGATTGCCAGATGTTGAAGGAATGGTGGAGCTGCCAACATGATGAATAGGTAGAGAGTTTCCATTGCCTACACGTACTTGATCATCTCCCTTGTACTCAGATGGATTCAGCGATAGATTAGAGAAATTGTGAGTAAAGTGGTGAGTTATAGCATAATCGGGATAACAATTATTGTTAACAGAAGAGGCAGTGTCACTAAAAGATGGTGTAGAAGTAAAATGAGCTGATAAAGAGGGAGGAGGTGGAGACTGGTAACTATGATCAAATCTATAATAGCAGTGAAGAGTAGTATGACCTTGTCGGCCACTAACCTGACATGATGGACTATTTGAGGAGAAATGGGAGGGATTGAACCAACCATCATTATGGCCACGACCACGTCCCCTATGACCTCCTCTGCCTCGAGATATACCCCTGCCTCTGTTACTAAAATTTGTGGTGTTGTGGTGGTGGAGTTAGCCAAAAACTCAGGGGTAGAGGTAAATATGGTTTGTTGGTGGGAAAGTTTGGTTTCATGGGTGAGGAGATGGCTATAGACTTGAGATGGGGTGAGGGGACCCACTCGGGTGGTGATTGAAGTAACAATAGAGTCAAAATCGGTGCCCAAGCCAGCAAGCACATAAGTAATGAAATCAGAGTGGGTTAAAATTTTATCAGCAGCAGCAAGTGTATCTCTAATGAGTTTTGCTTTCTGATAGTAATCGATAACAGAATTCGATCATTTCTTCAGTGTGGTGAGTTGATACTGGAGTTGCATGGCACATGCTTGAGATTTGGATGCAAAGAGATTCTCCAAAATGATCCAGATTTCTCATGAAGTGGAAGCATCAATGACATGGGCTATTAGATTTTCAGAGTGGGAGGAAATGAGAATGGTCGTGATGCCTTGATCTTGCTGTTTCTAGGCTAAATATTGAGATCTTGGTTGTGCAGGATCAAGCAGTTTTGGTGCAGAAATGGTGCTATCGATATACCCGTAGACATTTTGATTATTGAGGTAAGGCATAAGTTGTACCTTCCACAAAAGATAATTGTTATGGTTTAATTTTACAGTGATGAAATGGGAGGGAGAAGGGAGGGAAAATTTGGAGGAAGTCTGTTCTTTAGCCATGGATGAGCTTGGATGTAAGTCCTTATGCGGCTCGCGATATCATAATGGAAAACATATAAAGAATGAAAAGTGAAACAATTCTGTTAATATTTCTTGATTGTGATATGCATTTCACAGTGCCTATTTATATACAATGATGAAGAATATTCTGTGTAATAGAATGGGACACGAATACAAGAGTAAAGTTATTCTAAACTATTCCAGCTTGTGAGGTATTTGGCTTATTTGTTGTGAAAGCTGAGCTGGACTCTTCATCTGAGGTGTTATTGCTGATAATGAATAGTAGAGAGTTGAGATGATGAAATGAGTTTTATGGAGTTCACATAAGATGAGTTTATATGTGTTTAAATATTAAGATAAAGTAATGCTATACACTACACTATCATCCCAATTTCATCTTACTATATAAGATGTGATATAATTATCACTATTAGATGATAAAAAATCATCTAATAAAAGATTATTCAACAAACAATTTAACTATATTGTTTATAACCGTGTAATTAAACCTTTGATCTTTAAAATGTTGTTTGAGAGAATTTTGTAAGGTATTTTTTAAAATAAAATTTCTGAAGTTATTTTGAGTGAAGACTTGGATCAATAATGAAAGCATGTGTTTTCAATAAAAACTTTTTTTAATTATTTGAAAGTACTGTAAATAGAAAAAATTATATAAAAATAAATTTATAAATTAATATAATTTTTGTTAGATTTATTTATTTTATGATAGGAAAATTGTAACAAATATAAAGAAATTTTATAAAATTAAATTTATAAATTAATGTAATTTATATAATAAATTAAATTTATTTATAACATAAATAATTTTATACTCTAAAATCGTTAATTTATGAATTTACTTGTAATATATATTTATATCTATAACATTTTTTTTTGTTACGAATAAAGTAACTTCTGCATCATGACACACGGCTGGTATTTCTCTTATTTATTATCGCGGCAATGCAATGGCAGAGTCATCTGACCCTCGGAACAAATGAACCACTGCCATCTCCTATTCCAGTGTTCTTTCACATTTTCCTCTCAGAAAGAGAAAATGGTGATAAACACGGCTTGGGAAATTTGAGGGAAAGTTTTGGCTCTGGTCTTCAGCCTTGTGAACACCAACATTTGGATTGCATACATTTGACCGAGCCCATGGCTACGGTGCTAGAGTGTTGGTCTAGTTGAGCTAGCACAGACGAGGACATGGTTGAGCAGGTGTTGATGAGAACACATGACCGGTCGGAGGGGTCACCTGCTGTAACACCTGTCCTTATGGTGGGTCCTTTTCATATTCGGTTTTGATAAAAATCGACGTGAATTACTGTAACAGCCCGCTAAAATTATCAGTTTTGGATTATTTCCCGACAGCAATCACATCTCTCTCATCTTTACCCTCATCTGGAATCACGCGTATAGATTATCTTTTCCGTAAATCACGTAATTTGTTCTTCATCGACAGCTGTAAAATCATGAGTCTTCCAAGACCACGCCTAGCCTTTCTCAAGCCCAAACTACCACTTTATGTGGTGGACAGCCACCGTACGCCGCCACGTACGTTCCTCCGACGCATGTTCGTGACGAACAACGAGCGACGCGCGGGTTATCCCGTCGATGGTATAACCTTCTATCTCTAGTTATTTTACGTTTAAAATAGTTAGTTGGTTGGTTTGTGAATTGTGTAGTTGTATTTGTGGAGTTCGTTGCGTAGTTGTGAAGGGAAGTGTGGTTGTGAAGTGTTGAGTTTGATTGTGTATTTTGTGGACTGTGCTGTGAAGTATAGGCGTGAGATGGATGCCGTAGATGTGATACGGCGGGTTGTGTGAAGAGAATACGCGTGTAGCGTACTCTGTGTAATGCAGCGACGCGCCGCGCGACGTGCGCTGTAATGATGTGTGTCGTAGAAGGAAGGGAGTACGCATGTAGTGTACTCCGTGTTGTATGGCGATGCATCGTGTGATGTGCATCGTGTTGATGAGTGTTGTAGCGAAGGAAGTACGCGTAGTGCGTACTCCGTGTCGCGTAGCGATGCACTGTGAGACGTGTATCGCAGTGATGGGTTTTGTAGTGTGGATGGAAGAGAGTTCACGTGAGTGTACTCTGTATTAAGTCGTGAAACACCGGATGGCGTGTCACGAAGGGTTGGATGGCGTAACAGAGAAGTGTAGAGCATGGTGTAGTGTTGGGAAACTGTATGACAGTGTCCCGAAGCAGTGGTGTTATGGATTATAGTCTGGGGTGACTGGTGTCATCTTGTGGTTGACTATGGCTAAGAGTATATGGATTGAGAAAGGAATTGTTTGTTGGTTATTATTGATAATTTTAATGAACTTGTTTTAGTGCAAAGGCTTTATGAAGTCAAATTATCTCTTCTGAGTATAGTGAAACCTCAAGTTGCCGTGGTGTTGCAAGTGCTCATAATATGACAATTGAGTTCAGAAGTGAAAATCTTAAGGACTTGAGTGTTCCTCTTCCAGCTGTTGTGCAGTTCCTCGTGTTTCGCGCCCTTTTCTCATAGAACGCGACGATCGAGGTAAGTTAGCCTCTAACTTACTATCAGTTTATTGTGTATGTGTGATGGGTAAGGGAACTACAATTTATGTATGTATGTTATCGTATATGCCATGCCATGCTATGTCATTATATGTTTATTTGTTACGTATGATTTAATCTCATGAATAATTATCTGTTACACAATCTTTTCTATTATACAATGTTGTATGTTATAAGTATACCATGTTAAGTATGCCATATGATACAAGTATGCCATGAAATGTTTATGATTAAATCATATTGTGTCATTACAAGTATACGTCATGTTAGAAAAAATTATATGATATTAATTAACATCTCATGCATTAAGAAAAATAAGATATGTTATGTTACGTATAATACGTGGGGCCACAACAACTGTGGAGTACGTATTATATTCTATGTTACTTATAATGCGTGGGGCCACAACAACTGTGGAGTACGTATTATATCTTATATTATGTTACGTATAATACGTGGGGCCACAACAACTGTGGAGTACGTATTATATTTTATGTTACTTATAATGCGTGGGGCCACAACAACTGTGGAGTACGTATTATATTTATGTTATGTTACGTATAATACGTGGGGCCACAACAACTGTGGAGTACGTATTATATTTATGTTACTTATAATGCGTGGGGCCACAACAACTGTGGAGTACGTATTATATTTTATGTTACTTATAATGCGTGGGGCCACAACAACTGTGGAGTACGTATTATATTTATTATGTTACGATAAGTATGGGGCCACAACAACTGTGGAGATACATACTGAATTAGATTTGTACTTAGTAATGCGTGGGGCCACAACAACTGTGGAGTACGTATTATTTTTGTTATGTTACTATAATACGTGGGGCCACAACAACTGTGGAGTACGTATTATATGCACGTTATTAATCAAGACAATTAAATAAGATTCCAAGTTTATGTTAAGTCAAGTTTCAGATCAAGTTCATGTTATGTTATGCTCACGTACATGTTATGTTCATGTTCATGTTATGTTCCAAGTTCATGTTCACATCATGTTATGTTCACGTTTATGATACGTTCAAGCTCACGTTCATGTTATGTTATTTCATGTCCATGTTATGTTTCACGTTCATGTTATGTTGATTGTTCATGTTATGTTTTAAGCTTAAGTTCATGCCATGTTAAGTCAAGTTCAGTTCACGCTTAAGTTCTGGTTAAGTCATGCTATATGTCAAGTTATACTATGTTTATGTATGACTATAATTATGCATTTATGCTTTTACTGCCATGCATGCATTTTTAACCTGTGTATAAGTTTTATGTTAACTTACTGAGATTTGTAATCAAATCTCACTGTGGTAGTCCCAACTACCATTCCCCCCGAATGGTAGATCTTGTTACAGGACCCAAAGGAGAATTGGAATCTGACCAACTGAATACGGTCGACTAGGCCACGGTGCGATGTTGATGATGGTATAGTATTTAACTTAGGTTAATACTTGTACTTTTGGAGTTGTATCTCAAGTATTCTTTTGATCACAACCATTTTAGACTAGTGTGGTGATCACGGCTTTTTAGTATGCCTTTATGTATGAATTATGTTTCAAGTATTTGGGATATATTTAGTTGGTGCATAGTATTGCTAAAGAAAAAGATTATCCGCTGCGAATATTGCATAATGTTAGATGCATGTTAGGAACATTGCATCTTATATGTCATGAACGGGGGCAGGTAACCTTGTGTTGCATGTCTCGACGCTTCATATGTCCGTTCAATCCCAATCGGAATTTGGGGGCGTCACAATTACTATTCCTTTTAAAATTCTTTTCCATCCATGCTAGAATACAAAAGACTCCATGCTATAAATAAAATTCATTTTCTTAATTAAAAGATTATAGCGGAAAACATTAAATTTCATAATTTAAGTTTTCATATAAAAATATCTTGCCTAGGCCTTCGTGCCCTTCCCCCTTGGGCACTGCCCGTCCTGACCTGTCATGCTCATCTTATGCTTGGGAAGGCACACATAAAAACTAAAATGAGTCGATGACTCGTAAGTATTACTTCATACAGTCAAAATATAATAACATAGATTTTCACTCATGCATTTATCATTCCATACATACATATCGTACTTAGCATGCATACGTCTTTCTTTTCATTTTAAAACGTTGCGAGGTTTTGTTTTTGTTTTTTTATAAACATGATTTCTTCTTTAAAATAGTTCTCCACACATCGCTGCCTTAATTTCTTAAAGAGTCTTTTCATGCATTCGTTCTTTTACATACATTCATGCATTCCTCTTTCCTTACTTACGTACATTCATGCATTCGGTTCATCTATTCATACATGCATTCTTTCTTAACATGCATACGTTCATTCTTTTCACTTTCATTGGCCATTGCACACTGTTACGCCTTGTATATTGGGGTTAGCGATCTTTTGGACCTGATTCCGCCTATGGCTACAGGTTGGGAATCGATTCCGTCAGGGTGCAGCACTGGGTGCACTACCATTACTACTTACTCGGCATTGCAATCTGCCTCGTCCAGTCCATTCATTTGGTACCATTTCCATTCCAGTCCATGTGCCCCTCACATATTTTCATACATCATACATATAGTCCATTCATTCCTTTACAGTCATTTCCTTTCCTTTACAGTTATTTCTTTCATTTTAGTCCTTATAGTTCTTACGTTTCTTACAGTTCTTACGGTTCTTCATTTCTTTCGATTCATAAGAGTTTTACTTAAGAAAAATGGTTTTCTTTCTTTTATTTTGTAAAATTCGTTTTAAAAGAAGTTCCTTTAAAAGAAAATGGTTTTCTTTCTTCTATTTTAAGAAGAGTTGTTCAGAAAGAGTCTGAAAAGGTCATTTTAGAAAGAATCTTTTTTTTTTTTTTTGGAAAAATCTTGTTTTCTTTTCTTTTTTTTTTTCATTTCAGTTTCAGTCCTTACATTCCTTAAAGGTTCTTACTTGTCTTTTAAAGCTTCTTTTCGTTTCCTTTCGTGAACATACATACAATACGTACTACTTATAGCATCCTTTCACATGCATACACGTACATACTTTGGGTGTGTAAAAAGGGGTTGCCAAGGAAGGCCTCTACGTGCTTATACTTGAAAACTTACGTTTTATTTTCGTTTTCCTTTTAGAGAATAGCTTTTGTCTTCTTCTTCGTTTACATAAAGAAAACTTTAGAAGAGTATGAACGTAATACTTACCTAGACTTCATGCCATACTCATTCCATGCAGTCCATTCGTGTGTGTGTCAAATGGCAACCGACATGAATACACATAACCTTACGTCATCATCTATCTAATGCGTAAGGGACACTTCTAAAAGTAGAACTATGCCTCACTTGGAACACTTTTCGTCCATTCTTGGACTCTTATGTGCCATTTACTATGCTAAAACCTTCGAAGTCTTATTCCTTAAAGTGAACCTTCGTGATTCACCTTAGGGTTAAGACACTAAGACCTTCGTTTCGTTCTTCTATTTCCACAACCTGACGCATGATTTTGACCCACAGAGTCATGCGTCCCAACCTTAGACTACTTACCCATTACTACGTTCACGTATCCTAGCCTATACTAAATCCTCATTCCCATCCAGACAAGCCATATGAATTCAAGTCGACTCTGGGGCTAAAATACCATGTAACCATGCTTAGGACAGATTACCCATTACATATGGTAAACCCGTCCGGTACACGTGTCTCACCAGAGACACCTATATCTTACCCCCCTTTTATCACCTAAGAGCAACTTATAGTTCCAATGAATTCCCGCTTGTATAAACAAGCTCCATACTCCGATACTAACTTGCTCAGAACCGGTCGATAGGACACTTCCTACTTCCCGACCTTGTACAAGTTCATCCCAACACTTGATAGGAGAGGATTGCATTCACAAATGCACCTCTGTCACGTCACGTAGCTCAAGACTAATCTCGAGTCACGTCACGATACCTATCATGCTTCCGCTGCACACTCTGATACTTTTCCACCACTCCCATATACTCTTAGTCATAGTCAACCACAAGGTGACACCCGTCACCCTAGACTACAGGCCATATCACCACTGCTTCGGGACATTGTTATACAGTTTCCACCACTTAACAAGAAGACTGCATCCAGAAATGCACCTCAGTCACACTATGCAGCTTGAGACAAATTCCTGAATAACAGCACGATACCCATCATGCTTCCGCTGCACTCTCTGATACCTTTTCACCGCTTTACACATACCTTCAGCCACAAGTCAGCCTCAAGGCAACACCCGTTATCTTGGACTACAGCCACATCACCATTGCTTCAGAACACTGTTACATAGTTTCCTGACGTTACACCATACACTCCACACTTATCTGCTATGTCATCCAACCCTTCATGACACACCATCCGATGTATCACGACCTCGTACAGAGTACACTCACGTGAACTCTCTTCCATCCACACTACAACACACATCGCTACGATACACGCCTCATGGTGCATCGCTAAGCGACATCACGATGCACATCATACGGTGCATCGCCATACAACACGAAGTACACTTCACGTGCATTCCCTTCCTTCTACGCCACACATCACTACAGCGCACGTCACACGGCGCGTCGCTGTATTACACAGAGTACGCTTCACGCGTACTCTCTTCACCCTACACGCCGTATCCCAACTACAGCATCCATCTCACGCCCATACTTTACAGCACAGTCCACAATACTACACAATCAAGCCCAACACTTCACAACTATGCAGCGAACTTCATAAATACTAATTACACAATCTATAGTCTAATCAATCAATTAATTTAAACGTAAATAACTAAAGGTAGAGGGTTATACCATCGACGGGATAACCCGTGCGTCGCTCACTGCTCGTTACGATCAAGCATCGGAGGAGCGTAAGTGGCGGTAACACCGCGTGCGGTGGCTGTCCACCACATGAAGTGGCGGTTTGAGCTTGAGAATAGCTAGGCATGGTCTTGGAAAAGGTCAAGGTGGCCTCGTGGTGGTCAAAGATGGCGGAGCACGGCTGCATCACGCCATGAACAGTGCATCCGAATGGTGGGAGTTTGCTTGAGGTGGAGGAAGGCCATAGAACTTCATGGAAAGCTAGGGAAAGGTAAAGAAAGATGTGGTGGAGCTGTGGTGGTGAAGTGGTGGCCATACGGTGGCTCACGGCGGCGGATCGGCCTCTTGAAGCATAACTCGGCCTTGGAGAGTGAGGGAGAGTAAGAGCAATGTATAGCTCCATTGGGCATGAAATTTCTTGGGGAAGGTTGTGGTGATGAGAGGAACAAGGTGGTGGTGGTGAAACACCGTGGATAGCCGTGTATGGTGGTGCACGGTGGTGCAACCGTATGGTTAGTTATGGAGACCCATCGGAGAAAGAGAGAGAGTTAGAGAGAAAGAAAGACATGGGAAGGAAGCCCATGATGTGGTGATTCCATTGGTGGTGCTTGGTGGCTGTTTCAGCCATGTATGGTGGCTCAAGGAGGAGAAAATGGGTGTAAAACCCATTTGCTTAGAGGAAGAAAGAGAGAAGTGGGGCTGCCGGTGTAGCTCACCATTGGTGGGGTAGTGCTCGCCGGTGGGAGGAGAACAAGCCGGTGTAGGAGGTGGGGCACAGTGGCTGGAGGTGGTTCCGGTTGGGAGATTTGAAGCTCATGGACGATGAAGAGAAACGAAGCATGGCTAGACGTGCATGGGAGAAAGAGAAGAAAGAAAATAGAGAAAAAGAAGAAAGGAAAAAGTGAAGGGAAAATGGTAGGGATCTGGGTATTTAATCTCAGTCATACGCTTTGGAATCCTCAAACGATCTAACGATGAGTTTAAACACTGATTTGAAAATGCGTAAGTGTTTTATTTAAAATAAAACACTTAAATAAAACACTGCGAGGAATTAAGATAGAATATTATTTTATAAACTAAAGTTTATAAAATAATATTTCTTCATCATTATTTAAAATGGTAAAGTATTGTTAATTACTCAAAGAGAATAAAATCATTTAAATTAAATAAGAGTTTT
>QGSO01002381.1:0-13032 GCA_011037825.1 Carya cathayensis | reverse complement strand
CTTCAGAAGCAATTGGTAGAGGGGCTCGTCTCGTGAATGATGCATCTGATGGGCAGTTAGCTTCTAACATGTTCAGTCGTTGCAGGCCTTAAGGTTCCACATGTTGCAATGCACATGAGGGGGAGCCCATCCACAATGCAAAACTCCGAAAACGTGCAGTATGATGATGTTTGTAAGTAGATAGCTTCTGAGTTATACTTGAGGGTTAAGGAAGCAGAATTATCAGGTATTCCTGCTTGGAGGATAATGATTGACCCTGATATTGGATTCTCCAAGAGAACTGAACGTAATTTGGATATCCCAAGGGGATTACCAAGCATTCATGCAGAGATTGCTAGGAAAAATTTGGCTGTGTCTCATGCCCCAAGAGGATTTTAGTTGACATTTGCTCTCGAACTGGTGCAGATGAGAGAGGTCCTGCCACTATTGCCTCCGTCACGGTGAGCGTTTTAGGAGCAAACATTGTTAAGAGTAAATAATGTAAAGAGATAACCTTGACACTGTGAAGGTCTGTGATGCAATGCTAAAGCTGAGGAGTTCTTGCATTCTTCCATGATTAAGGGAATAATAGATAATGTCTATTCTATTACGTTCTTTTCTTTTCTTCTTCTTACGGCCTTGCATCTGGAAATCTCGATATATTTTTCTTCTGCACTCCTAGTCTCTGGATCCGTTGTAGAAGATCACAAGGCTCTCATGAGAAACATTTGTTTTGTGAAATGTTGTTCAAGTGGTTAACACTGACGTCACCTTACAGAGGTGCATTGCATTTCCTAGCTTCTTTTCTTTTTTTTCTTCTGATTTTTCACCAACCCTCAGTACCCAAACTTCGTCAAAATTTTGTTGTATTGTTATTGCTCATCAGTAAGCTTTGGTGGATTGAACTATATTTTCATTGCTTTGTCAATAGGCTCCAAGTGGAAGGCACTATGGACTGACTAACTGCCATGGTAAAACTAGTAAATGGTGAAGAAGTTTGGGTAGCTTAGTAGTTGATGAGTTCCACCCAAAATGGGTCAACATCTGGGAAGAGAAGACATTTACTGGTCAATTTGGATATCTAATTATCTGCCTGGTACCTAGCAAAGTTGGCTCAGTTTTCAGCTTTTTTGCGACACTCCCTGGGAAAACCACATGATCTACGATCAAACGCTAAACGGAAAATGAAAACCACCAGCTTTATCAAAGAAGCAAGTGCTCATCTGCACGAATAGAAGTATTCATTCCAGACGCAATGTTCCACATCGAGGCTGTGACAGATTACAGAGATATGATGTAAACAAAAAAAAGTAAGACTTTAAGCATTTCCCTCATCAAATGCGGGTTTTGGTAGGTGAGAACTAATTGTTCTGTTCCAAAACCTCTGCTTCAGCCCTAGCCATGGGATCATCTTTGATCTCTATTTCGTCTTCCTTTTCCCCTTCTCGCTCTTGGGCCAATTTCTTTCGATGCAAGTCCTCTGCAGCCTCCATTGTAGCCCGATTCTCTGCCTGAATACGCTGCATTTCTTCTTCTTGCTGCTGCCTTTCAAACCATGTGTCCGCATCCGCCCAAACTAAAATATTAAAGAAAAAAAAACAGAATCAATCAAACGAGCATAAAATTATTTCAGGAGCTTTACCACCAATACTGTATTACAACCATCAACCCTACACAGGACCCAAATAGTAGCACATATCATTTGACATCCGAAAGAATAAAGATCTGGTCTAACTGTCCTAAAACAATGGAACAGGTGTCTTGAAGTTGTCACTTATCATGTCAGTCTACACTTGGAAGCTCTCCGGATTGAGAATGTACATGAGTCTTGAAGAACAAAAAAAAGAAATTCAAAGTAATTACTCTGTTTTATTATATGTGATCTGACCCCATCTTAGAGAGGTTGTTCAGTCGTTAGGAAACACACTCGAACACAAAAAATAAAGATATCATGCTTTTCTATTTTCTTTCAATTCAATTCTGTTTTCCATCGTTAAGATGAAACTTTCCAACACTAACCAGAGTTGCTTACCGCATCTAGAGTCTAACATACAAATTGCTCAGAACTAATTAAATTTCATCAGAGTATCTAGAAATCTTATGTAGCAGTTCTACCTATCAAAAACAAAATGTAGCAGTTCTGGAAGCAATCCTCGCATCTCTTGCAGGTTTAACATAAGACTGTATCCGAAATTAGGGAATCCAATTCATGGCATTGAGGGAGTGAATATAGCATGGAAACGCTTTGAACTCGTTGAGTCAATCATTGCGAATCAACTCAAAATTTTTGGCTGCCAGAATTTTAGGGCGTCAAAGGAAAATTCAAAGGAAGTTTCGTGGTCAGGCATTTATTCAACAAACAATTGTTGAAACATGTTGCGCTTGTGAATAGTAATGGTTTCATTCTCAATGAAAAGTTTGTACAAGTTTAAGCTGTTGAAAATTATCAGCTATTTAACTAAAAGGTATATAGAATCCTAAAAACCCTAAACCCCAGAGTTACGAATTGCCAGAATAGCGTTACAAACACTGAGGGCCCAAGTCGATTAATAAACAAAATGAAGAAAACCATCCCCAACAGATCAGTATTACCGAAAGAGAGGGAATGGAAAAGGAGAAGAAAAGGGAAGGGAAGGACGTACTGGGGTGGGCGGCCCAGCCCTGCTCGCCACCCTTGATGCGCTCGGGGAGGGCGTAGTTGACGGTGAGGACACGGCCATAGAGTTCAGCGCCGTCCATGTTGTCCATGGCGGCGGCGGCGTCGTCCTTCTCCAAGAAAGTAACGAAGCCGAAAGAGCGGTGCTTCTGGGTGGCCTGGTCGAGCGGGGTCTTGACGTCCTTGATGTCCCCAAAAGGTATGAAGGCGGCGTGGAGGATGGACTCGTTCAACTCCTCCGCCAGCCCTCCAACGTACACCGTGTTCTTCTGGACTGCTTGTTGCGCCATTCACTTGCCTCTTCGCGTACCTTGTTCCTTTCCCTGTTGTGCTTACAACCAGAACGACATTAATTACTAGCGAAGCGGAAGCAGCAATTGAGAATTCTGGGTGAATCGAGAAAATAAAATATATGGATCTGAAACATACATCCACATTCCACAATACATAGGGCTAAATGTATTTTGGGCCTAAACGAAGCCCGTGTTAGCATTATTTTTTTATTTTTTATTTTTCTTCCAAGGTTGGCGGTAGTGTTGAACAGGAACCAACGGACCGATCGTCGTTGACTGAGACCAGCAGCCAGAGTCATAATTGGCCAAAATCGATGAAAAACAAGTCGACCTACTGTAGAAAATGGCTAGAACCGACGTTGGTCAATTTGCCGAACCGACTAATATAATATATATATTTTCTTATACATTTCTTATACAAAATGATGTCATTTCACTTAAGTGATTTAAACGGCATGTTTATAGCCACATCTTAAAAAAGAAAAAATGAAACAACGCTATTTAGTTTAATACACCGATACTTCCCTTCCCCTCACTTCCTCTTTGTTGTTCTCTCTCTCCAATACCATCAATCCATTTAAGATTTGTTGATGAGGTTCTTCTTCCATTGCCGCCCCTCTCTCCATCCGTCCATTTGTGCTGTTTCAAGCTTTCTTATCTCCGATTCATTTGAGGTTTGTTGATGGGGTTCTATTAATTTTTCTAATGATTTTGTTGTGAATCTTGTGATATTTTTTGTGAGATTTGTTGATCCGGTTCATTTAATTTTTCTAGTTTTTTGTTTTGACTCAATTCTTGTCCTCTAGAGGAGTATTGCTTTGAGTTTTGTAGGTTGATATTTTGTAATGAGTTTTTTGCATTAGACTTATAAATCGAAGGAAACACTGATGAATCGATAGTAATCGGTTTTATCCTCCTTATCAGCGATTTCAATTGACATGTTTTCTAGAAAAACACGTTAATATGGTTTTGATTTTGAACTGAAACCTCACTAATAGGGTCGGTTTTCACCCCTAATTGGCGGGTTGGTTTATGGCATAAATTTAGTTTGAGATGGTATTGCAAATTGGAAAATGTCATGTTTACAAATATTTATTATAAAAGCAAGTCGCATCTTGACGTGACACTGCTATTTATTTATCAATACCACATCGAGAACTCAGGCTTGAGTCTTATGTTAAGATAAGGCCTATAGTTGCTGAGGCGAGTTGCGCTCAACTCTGATAAGGAAAATATTTTTCTACTTGTTAAGGAAAATATTTTTCTACTTGTTAAGTGAAGCAACAACAAAGTGCTCAGTAAGGTTCAAGTGCCTATGATAATGCGAGCTTGGTTGAAAACTCATATGCCAGACGCTCGCCTAATGAGTACCACATCCTCATAATTGTAACCCTTCCATGGCATATAAACTATTAAAATGTTTTTTCCATTAATAGGCTCACGATTCAACTTTGATCGTTATGCTCAGTCGGTAGAACACCTCGTTTACAAGCAGGAGTAGAAACTGCCGCGGTTAAAAAGTTGCAGACTTCTAAATAGGAGCTCACCAAAGAACTCCAAAAGTGAAGGCAGCTCTCTAGGTCCCTACTGATGCTAGAGTGCATGAACGCATTATGAGCGAACATGGAAACTTTATCAATAGATATTGATTGATAGGGAGAAGGACACAGCCTTTTCAAAGCCTTTTTAAAACGATTTTATATCTCAGACTATGCATGGAGTCCAAGTAACCGAAGCTATTGCATAATTTGACTCGATGATATATAGGAAAACCCTTCTTGTTGGATGATCATGATACTTCCCACAAATTCAAAGATGATGAGAACATGAGTTCTCAACCATTTACGTGATTCGTAAAATACTCGAAAATGTTAAGCATATTTGCTTGAAAATTAAAATAATTAGTGAAGTAGCAAGGGGGCAACTTTCCTAATATGTGACACGTTTATATAAAATAAAAAAGAAAGTATAAAATTATAAAAATATAATTATATATAAAATTAGATCTCATTAATTTGCTACATATACATAGAAATAAAATTTTAAAAAATACAACTTAATATATATTTCAAATTTCTAACGATAATGTTTCATGGAATAATAATAATCTATAATTATTTCTGTAAGGAAATATTTAGAATTTATTTTCATAGAAACTATCAATAGATCTTTTAGAATGTTATCTTTCATTCTAGTAAGTAAACTAGTTTATTATATTTTTTATGCAAAATCTAGATATTTTCGTGTTACATTAAGCATATAATGCTATAATTGAGATCTTCAATATTTTTTTTAAGAGTAGTGCTAGCAAGCAGCCTAGCTTTGACCATTGGGCATGCCCGCTAGCACAAATTTCTCTTCTTATTTTTTTTTCTTTTCTTATTTACATTTTTCTAATATATTTAAATATGTTTTAAAAATAAAAAAATATATCAATACACTAAAAATCTATTCCTTAATCATTAAGTAAAGAAAAAGTATTTTAAAAAAAAAATCAATAAAGGAGCGGTCTAGATGAGGGGACAAACCCAGGTGGCATACTATCATTTTTTCATGTAAATCATCAACCTTGAATAATTTTTCTTGTATTTTCACTTTGGATTCCATATTAAGAAGTCTAATATTGTATAACAAAAAAATTATGAGATCCATATTAATAAGTTTATTAGTTTTTCTAAACGTAGTTTTAATTTAATTTCAGTGAGACTACGTCCTTGAAAACAAATAATATATAGAAATTAATCAACATTTCTATACTATAGGAAAAAAAAATGAAGAAATATATTTCTAAGTATATTGAAATTTTAGAAAATTTTAGAAAACATAGGAGTATTGTACATATTTTTTGGAAGGCCATTTGTGAATTATAAATAAAATATAGGATATATTTTGGAATTTTTAAAATTTTTGTTAGTCATAAAGTAGGTCCGCCATTGAGTGGACTCTTGCAAATTAGATCAGTTGAGATCAACTGATTAGATGGTCCGATGAAAAAGAAAGACAGTTCTGAAACTGCTGTAAAGTCAATACTGTCTAAAATAATTTCATGAAGAAACTCATGTAGATATAGGCAGTAGGACTCCTAATGTATATTTCTCTCTAGAATTAGACCATCCAATTTGGTCAGCAATCAGAGAAGACCTTTATTCAAACCCAGACCTTATCTTTTCATTTCAAATGGATTTCCAAAAACAATACTCACGATTATAGGAAACAGAATATGGAATATGCGCATCAATCGATCATCCGAATCAGTATGCCAATCTAACACTCATGTTTCCATTCCAATATAGAAGTTTTAGAGGAAGACAAAAGTAAATAACGATTGGACGGTTCTTTTCATTGCTATCATTACCAATTATTCAAAACTTGTGTGACAATTTCTTTCAGCAGCCAGGAAGTGAACGACTGTGTTGCATTACTTCTTACACAAGTACAAGAATTCAAAACTTGTGTGACAATTTCTTTCAGCAGCCAGGAAGTGAATGACTCTGTTGCATTACTTCTTACGCAAGTACAAGAAACCAAGCACCACAGAGATACCGACAACGGCTACAGGAACAACCCAATATTGCTTTGTCAATCCCACGAGCTTCTGAGCATAATCTGTTTGCTTCTTGGAAGAAATTTCAAGTTCTGGAATGACCGGGGAGGATGTGTCAAGCTCACCTATGCAAAAGGTCTCCATGAGCTCCTTTGCACCTTCGCTATGCCCGGCATCTTCAAAATCATCCGTTGCATCTTTCCCTTGAATGAAATCAAAGCAACAAGACATATCAAGAATTTCATCACAATTATAGTGGTAGTTTTAAAATTTGAATATTACATGCTCCAGACAAGTCATCACATATCATCCATTAGGGAGAGGGAGCACAAGAAAATTTACCAGTTGCTGCAAGGACTACATCATCCCCGCCAGGGTGCTCATCCAAATAAGATGATACATCATATACCTGGAACGATAAAAGAAACATTATAAATGAATACGAGAGAGGGAGAGAGAGAAGAGTCGAAGCAAGACAACAATATACATGCATTGAATGGCCATTTAAAAGTATGAGATAAGGGACACCTTTTGGCGACCTAACTTTACAGAGTAGAGGCTACCTATCCTCCAGCAGCTGATTTATTTGCTGCTGAGAGCAGACAACATGTATTAAAAGATGTGGCCCACCCATAAAACTTAGATCTTGTTTGCACAAAGCACTAGATAAACCGCAACACAACTCTAGAGATGAAAATAAGGCATTTAAATTGAAAAAAGAAATTGTCATATTATCATATTTTTTATGCAAGGAACCTGAGATCATGTAAACACAACACGTCTTTTAGCCGGTTAAACCCCAGACTTATGTAATGTGCTCAAATCACATGGATCAGGTAAATCGTCGGCTTTCACTTATGGAACGTAGCCCCCAGAAATTGTTTGCATCCAAGTATTCTAGCCTTGGACTTGAGGGGGAGCATTCTCCCAAGACCAAGACCCTTACCATTTGAGCCTTGTAACTTCTCCATCACCAAAGACAGATAATTAAGGAGTTCAAAGATGTGCAATAAGTAAAAAGTTTACATATCCACAACTCAAGACTCCTTGGGTCACTTATGGTATCATGAAGTACAACACAATGTAACAAAAGTTGTTTCTGGAAGCACTTTCAAGCATGCTTAAATTTAGATATAAATTCAAATAACATATACAGCCCCAACAACCCACTGTGTCATGTCAACTTGAGCAAATTCATACTCAGCCCAGGCCTGACTATTTGCAATACTGGTATTAAGGTATATCCTAATGCTATCAAGATACCCAGGGAAAAAAGTAATGGAAATGCATTTTTCATTTACTCCAGGTACATGCTGACTCAAAGGTCTGAAGCAAACATGTGACAAATCAAAATAAAATGAGGAGATTGCTCCCTTTTTCCAAGAATAAAAAAAATAGCATAAAAAATCCCAGAAAAGAGTGCTACCCTTATACGTGGGACGAATAGAAGAGAAGAATCCAAAAGCAAAAACTAGCCACTGAAGTTCAAAAGATAAAAGGGTGACATGGTTGGAAAAGAGAATGCACTGGTAGATGCCATCTAATCGTAGAGAGACTTCAAGGAGAAAAAAAATTCGGCATCGCTAATGGTGACTCACATCTCTCCAAAAAGCCCACATGCCTTTCTCTCCAAAGACACCATATCATACACACTAATATCCTTCCAAATTTAACCTTTACAACAACTATCAGAAATCCTTTCCAACATGCCAATAGATTAATCACTGCTGTCAGCATATCCGACCTACCATGGAAAAAACAAAACACGAGTTCACAATTCCCAAATAACCTTCCCGCTCCTTATCTACATCACGCAAAGCTAAAGTAAATAAATATAGGTACTATACATTTAGACCAAGAATAAAGGCAGAGAAATAAATTATGCAATAATATACTTTTACTCTCAAACCCTTCATCAATTGTATCTATTTTGTAGGAAAAAAAAATTATAAAGCAGGCACTACTTTATTTTTATTTTTTAAATTGGTACTAGGTGTCCGGAAACAGCATCCTGACTAATCTTGAGAGTGCACAGACTCTCAACAAATAGTTTTCCACAAGTATACCTCGGTAATTCAAGGGAAAATGACGCCTAGATATTGTTTGCAACCAAAGAGATTTGAACCCTAGACTTGGAGGGAGTATACCCAAGCCCAAGGCCTTTAACACTTTGAGCCATCCCCTAGGGGTTTATAAGGCAGGCACTACTAACACATTTATACAGAAATTTTAGGTTATTGGAATCCTACAATACTTGCAAAGAAATTTTAGGCTATTGGGATTTATCATAAACAAAACCCACTAGATTTGCACTTAAAAAACGACGGTAACAAACTTATACAACAAGTTGTAACCGAGGATTAAAACTAAAGAGCATAACAGATCTCCGAAGAAAGCTCTGCATACCCCCAAAAAGGCACAAATAAAGGGCAAAAAAGGACCCCAAATGATCCGTTAAGATGATCTAATTGCTTCGAAGAGAAAACGCCAACTAGCTCATCCATCGAAGATACAGAGCCAATGGTAAAACTGAACGAATATAAAGAAATAAAAACACAGCGAAAAGGAAAACAAAAATTACATAGGAAGGAAAGATAGATATAATATATATATCTATAGTTATATATACATATGTTTATATAGAAGCGTACCTTTCCATCGATGACGACCCAACAATCTTCTTTGGAGTTGTGTTGGGAGGCTTCTTGCATTGTATACAGCTTGGTAAGAGTCGGCATCTCTGGTTAACTACCGCCCAACAGCCCAAGAGATATTTTGGAGCCGAGCAATTCTGTCTCTGTCTCCGTGTCTGTCTCTGTCTCTTCCTCTGCTTTAGCCGCTGTACATAGAAGCCGAAGTCACAGATGATCGGGAGAGACCAAGCAACCCTAGCTCGCGCGAAGCTGATGTCACTGTTCCTCAAGCTGGGCCTACCACCCATTTAAATTTTAATTAGACCTAGCACTAGCAGACTNTCGTTGATAGTGGAAGTTTAACTAGACTAGGTCCCGTGGTTTTTCCCTTTGTATTGGAGGGTTTTCCACGTAAAAATTTCTGGTGTCATGCTTGTGAGTTTCTACTTACTAGATTATTAATTTAATTTACACATCGAAAGGGTAGAAAATATTCCGCTGTGATTTTTGGTGTTCACCTTAACAAAGTGGTATCAGAGCTAAGTTCATTATTTTGTTAAGTATCGGTGTGAATTAAATATGGAGGATTCATCTAGTAGTATGATCAAACTCACTTCTTCCAATTATTCAATTTGGAAGACAAGGATGGAGGATGTTTTATATTGCAAAGAGTTATTTGAGCCTATTGATTTGGCCGGTGTTAAACCAGAAAAGAAAACTGATGATGAGTGGAAGAAATTAAACAGGAAAGCTGTTGGTCATATCAGACAATGGGTTGACCAAAGTGTCTTCCATCATGTAGCCAAAGAAGTAGATGCTTACAGTCTCTGGATGAAATTAGAAAGTCTTTACGAGCGAAAGACTGCACAAAACAAAGCATTTATGATAAGAAGGCTTGTGAATTTAAAATACAGGGATGGACAGAGTGTTGCAGAGCATCTTAATAATTTTCAAGAATTATTAAATGAGTTGTCTACTATGAAACTTGTCTTGGATGATGAAGTTCAGGCTTTACTTTTGTTAAGTTCTTTGCCAGATAGTTGGGAAACTTTGGTTGTGTCTCTCAGTAATTCTGCGCCCAGTGGTGTAATGACTATGAGCATGGTGAAAGATAGCATGTTTAATGAAGAGGCAAGAACAAAAGAGCATGGCATTCCTTCTCATTCAAAGGCACTTGTTACAGAAAAGCGAGGAAGAAGTAAAAGTAGAAAACCTCGTGGTGATTACAATGGTGACAAGGCAAGAGGAAGGTCTGCTTCAAGAAAAGGAATAAAATGTTTTCACTGTGGTAAGCTTGGGCATATGAAGAAAAAGTGCAGAAAGTTTAAAAAGGAACAGCTGAAAGAAAAAAATGAAGAGTTGAAAGAAGAAAAAGAAACTGCAGCAGTTGTATCTGATACCGATGTATTCATTATTTGTGATGATGCTCATGTTAATATTGCTTGTCAGGATTCTACTTGGGTAATTGATACAGCAACTTCTTTTCATATTACCCCACGTAGAGATTTCTTCTCTTCCTATACCAGTGGTGATTATGGATGGGTTAAGATGGGAAATGAAGCAAAGTGTCAGATTGTGGGCATCGGAGATGTGCAATTGGAAACTAACATTGGGTGCAAATTGCTTCTAAAAGATGTCAAACATGTTCCTGATATTCGTTTTAATTTAATCTCAATTGGAAAATTGGATGATGAAGGCTACCATAATCATCTTGGAGATGGAAAGTGGAAACTTAGTAAAGGTTCTCTTATTCTAGCAAGAGGAAGGAAGGTCAATACTCTCTACAAGACAAATGCAAGATTCATCAAGAGCGATGTTATTGCTGCTGAAAATGAAATCTCCACTGAGTTATGGCATAAAAGGCTTAGCCACATTAGTGAGAAAGGACTTCAAATTCTTGCAAAGAAACAAGTCCTACCCAATATCAAAGGTACGCAACTAATGCCATGTACTTATTGTCTTATGGGAAAGCAACGAAGAACTTCTTTTAAGAAATTTTCTCCTTCTAGAAGGAATGACATTCTTGATTTGTTTCATACTGATGTTTGCACTATGAATGCCAAAAGTCTTGGTGGTGCATTGTATTATGTCACATTTATAGATGATCATTCTAGAAAAGTGTGGGTTTTTCCATTGAAAACTAAAGATCAGGTGCTAGATGTGTTCAAGATGCTACACATGAAAGTTGAAAGAGAAACTGGAAGGCATTTAAAATGTGCTCGGGCAGACAATGGAGGTGAGTATAGAGGACCATTTGAAGAATACTGCAGAAGTCACGGCATAAGGCTTGAGAAAACAGTTCCTAAGACACCACAGCAAAATGGTGTAGCAGAGAGAATGAACAGAACAATTTGTGAAAGGATCAGATGCATGCTCTCTCATGCAAAATTGCCTAATTCTTTTTGGGGTGAGGCAATGAGGACAGCAGTTGACTTGATCAACCTTTCTCCTTCAGTTCCTTCGGATGGTGACATTCCTGAAAAAGTTTGGACAGGAAAAGATATTTCTCTTGAGCATTTGAGGGTATTCGGCTGTAGAGCTTTTGTTCATATTCCTAAAGATGAGAGGTCTAAACTTGATAGCAAATCCAAGTAGTGTATCTTTCTGGGTTATGCACATGAGGAATTTGGTTACAGATTGTGGGATCCAGTTAAGAAGAAAATTCAAAGAAGCAGAGATGTTGTTTTCTTTGAAGATCAAACCATTGAAGATGTGAATCAAAAGAAGCATGAATTTCTAAATGAAGAACTTGTTGATATGGATTCTGTTTTTCCTTCTTCTGTGATGCATGATGAGCATGGGGAAGATGCTTTAGAAGAACAAGCAGATACTGTTGAAAGAGGTGAACCTGAAATTGATGACATGGGATCAGATCAACAAGTAGAGGGATCTCCTTCAGAACCACCTGCAGAAAATCAGATAAGAAGATCTACCAGAGAGCATAAGCCTTCTACCAAATTTCCTGCGGCTGAGTATATTTTACTTTCTGATGTGGGAGAGCCAGAATGTTATCAAGAAGCCATGCAACATGATCAGAAAGATGAGTGGTTGAGAGCTATGCAAGAAGAGATGAAATCATTGCATGAAAACCACACCTATAAACTGGTAGAATTACCAAAGGGTAAAAGAGCATTGAAGAATAAATGGATTTTCAGATTGAAGATTGAGCCAAATATATCACAACCAAGGTACAAGGCACGTTTGGTTGTGAAGGGATTTAGTCAGAGGAAAGGTATTGATTTTGAAGAAATTTTTTCACCTGTAGTAAAATTGTCTTCTATCAGAGTTGTTTTGGGCTTAGCTGCCAATATGAACTTAGAAATCGAACAACTTGATGTGAAGACTGCTTTCCTCCATGGTGATTTAGAGGAGGAAGTATATATGGAGCAACCAGAGGGGTTTGCAGCAAAGGGTAAAGATCATCTTGTGTGTCGATTGGAAAAGAGTTTATATGGACTCAAGCAGGCACCTCGACAATGGTATTAGAAGTTTGACTCTTTTATGAGTGAGCACGGGTATGATAAAACTTCTTCTGATCAATGTGTATTTTTTAAAAGGTTTTCTAAAGATGACTTTATTATTCTCTTGCTATATGTGGATGACATGTTGATTGTTGGTCGTGATTCTGGAAAAATTAATAAATTGAAAAAAGAATTGAGTAAGTCTTTTGCTATGAAAGACTTAAGCCTTGCAAGACAGATTCTTGGCATAAAGATCTCTCGTGACAGAAATAATGGCAAGTTGTGGCTATCTCAAGAGAGTTATGTCGAGAAGGTATTAAACAAGTTCAACATGGGTAAGGCAAAACCAGTGTGTTCTCCACTTGCGGGTCATTTGAAGCTAAGTTCAAAGCAAAGTCCTACAAGTGAGAAAGAAAAAGAAGAAATGCAGAATGTGCCTTATGCATCAACTGTGGGCAGCTTAATG
>QGSO01002368.1:0-21601 GCA_011037825.1 Carya cathayensis | reverse complement strand
CCCAAGCCCAAGACCTTTACCACTTGAGCCAACCCTTAGGGGTTCAATCACATGCAAATAATTAGAACTAATATATAAATATTTCAAAGCAAAATGGTATACTTCTCCAAATGCACCCTTCCCTATCATCGTCAATGGCTCAAAATCATCAGCGCCCATCTTATGCCTTTGAAGGCGCATGTATTCGGTTTCCTTCTTCTCCAAATTCTTTAGCAAGTTGTTCTGCTCTTCCTCAGAGACCTCAGCATCAGCCAACTTCTTTTCAAGTATATTGCGTCTGAATCAAATATAAGTAGTTTAATATCATCACTCAGGGCTCTAAAAACTAGTTTGCTTCAAAACCTCTTTGATGTAATAAAATAATTAACCATAAAATTAGGTACTTCTAAGAGCCAATAAATGGCTGGGGAAGATGGTGCAATATTATTTCTGTTGAATAACAAAACCAGCATTAGTGGAAATAATTGATCATGGAGAATAAAAAAAAAGCTGTATAAATTGCCCTACTCATCCCGGTATAAATGTAGCGAGGGAGTTTAAACAATTTGGGTCTTTCTGGTGTTCATGCAGTCAAATCAGGTGTTCATGCAGTCAAATCAGCAAGGACTACACGCAAAGCCTTACTACTTATCAGTGATCTATGCAGGTAACCATAGAAACTAATGGGGAAGGTACTCATAGTAATAAACATCTTCAATCCGCCAGAATGTAATATTAATCCTTTTTTCTAACAAGTGAGAAAAGGAAACTATCAGCCTGGCCAGTTTAAAGTGTAGACTCATAGTTTCCAACATGACCAGCGCATTATTAAAAAAGAAGCATTGAAAACATACCGCTCCTTCCTCTCCTCCAGGCTCTTCATTTGCTTCTTGTAGTGGTCTTCTATATATTGTTTTGCGGCTGCAACCTTCTGCTTAGTCACATTTGAAGGAGCGTCCTCACTCGTCGGCACTTTCAAGACCTCCTTCCCATTCCCCGTAGCTTCATTCTTCTTAGAAGCTTTTGACTTGTCTTTCGACCTAAATTTATTGAACCAACCTCTCGCCTTTTCCATCTTTTACACTCAAGTTATTCCTCCCACTTAGTAAATCCACACTTTCAAGTGCAGATATTACCTCATCTCACCAACAATTATGAAGTAAACATTTCATCCTATAAGGCGATGCAGCATCGATCACTAAGTATCCGATGCATGTGCTCTGTAACTGACGAAGAAAGCAACAAACTTCACTTACGGCATGAAACCCGAACTCGATTCCTGAACATTGAACAATACCATTTCCAAGTAATTGTAAGAAAAAAGACGCCCCCAACTTGAAGATCTTAGATTCTAGAACAGATATAGCGAATGCACCGTTTGCTTCCGAGAAACAAGAAGAAAAATATTCTAGGAATTGTTGGCCTAGAGAAAAGTAAAATAAGATCATTAAAAGATGCATGCTCAAACACCAGTAATTTAGTCTAATTCATCATCCTTAGATGGCTTATCAAGGTTTCGTTTCCCTTTAATTTTCCCACATTTTATCTGCCACCAAGCAGAGCTACAAAACTCAAATTAAACAACGAACAAACTCAATTCCAAACGAGAATCTCCGAAAACCCTAGATTGCAGATACTTTAAGCTTACATGAAACGGAATCAGACGGTTCCTGAGAGAGGGGGGAAGCGTACCATGGGAGCTGAAGGAGCTAGAACAGAGCAGCGGAGCGAAACGCTAGAGTAAGAGTGACGGGAACGGGAGATTCCGCGAATTACGGTGACAAAGTAACTGTGAAGAGGAGCAGTATGGTCTATGGGGTTGATGATGATCCCGGTTCCCTGCACAGCCTTTTTGTGCTCTTTTGCTTTACGAAAGACTTTTATTTATTTATTTATTTAATGTGCTTCTTTACTGTTGGCAGTATGGCTTTCCTTTATTTTTCTTTAGTAATTATTGTATTTTGATTTTTAGGACTCATTGATCCACGAGTAAAGGTAAATAATATTTAAGAGTATATTGACATGGCTAATAAAGTATGCGTTTAAAAATGAAATCGAATACTTAGATCTTAGATCATGACATACAATCACGATTTGTAATTCACATCTTTTTACTGCGATGCTCTACTCTATTGATACTGATTCGAAGATAAGCATACTTCTTTTTAAATTTAGATAAATAAATTATGTGCAGAACTTAGATCGATACTGCACATGATGAAAATGCCTAAATATCATTTTAGGGCTACATGATGCTCAAGCTTTTGTATTCTCTTAAAATAATACTTCAATACAGAAATGCATATATTCAAAGAAAATTAATGATATACCCAATATTTAAGATCTGATCCCTCTAAGATTGTGTCTGGGAACATATATGTTCTTGAATATTTTTAAATTATTTCACTATTACTTATAAATAGGTAACTATCATTTACAAATAATTTATTATTATTCATAAACAATAATAAAACTATTTACTATTGTTTTATAAATATGTTAATATTATGTTTCGTATGCTTTTGAGTCAGATTCTCGTGACTCGGGTCTTCGAGTTTGGACTTGCACACTTAGAGAAAACACATAAAGAATTGAGGGTATGGGTGCAAACAATGGAGTCTCTGATACTTAAGTTAGTATCGCCTTAATAGTTCATGCGAGAAAGTAAAGAGATCAGAGAGCGTTTCTTGTACTTAGAGATCAGTTTTTATATTAGGTTTATAGAATGGGCCACCCATACCTTGTGTTACTGTGTAAAAGATATATTCTCCCCCAACAGTCTCTCTAGTTTGATTATTTTAATGCGGCGTGATTTGTGGAGGTGGTATAATTAATGTGATGTAACTTCCTGTTCATTTTATTCTACAAGTGCATGCCGTCAGGCTCCTTCTCCCTTGTCTTCAGAAGATCAAAAGCTCACCGCATTTCCCACCTATCTACCTGCACAATGCTATTTGAGGTTAAACGTCGTAGGGGAATGCTGGGTGATTTCTCCCCTCCTTTCTTGTATTTTGAGACTTCCTGCATGATTATGGCTAGGGGCCAACCTTAGCTTTTAGACCATGGACACTTAATAGGTCGAGAGGCCATCCAGTCAGGTCGGACCTCCCATGTTTGAGATCGTCTTATGGGTCTTCGACACGAAGAGAAAAATCTCCATACAATATGATTTGAAATACTATTAATGTCCAAGCAAAACCTAAAATAATTATTTCTTTTAGCTAAGAAAAAGTGAAATCAAAACAATAAATATCTTTCACGGCTAAATAGCTGGCTGGCCCATTGAATTGCCCAAATATTAAAAACATGACCAATACTATAGAATAGAAGTTGTTGTGGGAAATATATAAATTAATGCCACATGACAGATGGCAGAACTACGAAAATAAATGTAGAGTCGAACACGTAGGAAGCAAGGAAGCAAATAACAAATGTCCCCTTTTTTTTATTTACGTCAATTTCCCTTTTCCCCTTTTTTCTTAAATGCCCTGTGGGAGAGAGCCAATTCATCACGAGAACCGCCGCTACAACAAACTATAATGGCGGTTTTTATGACTGGCACTAGAGGTCGGATATTCAAAATGGCGATGACAAAGTGACAACGGTATATATACGAAAGCATAATGCTACTTGCCGCCCCGGGGTATCGTTCGGGAAAAAAAAAATTTCCTTTTAATTTTTTTATTTAGAAATTAAAAAAAGTGATTTTAAGTATATTGGTGTATTTTTTATTTTTTAAAAATATTTAAATATATTAAAAAAATGTGAAAAAAAAGTTGAACTGAGCAGTACGCCCAACGGTAAGACATGAGTGGCACAGTAGCCCGGTCCATATACGAAATTTAATGGTAATCTAGAAGTATAAACCAGAGAAACTTTTTTTTTTCTGCTTATGGCGACCAGTGAAACTTAAGAGATGCTTGAGAAATGAGATGAGATGACAATTTTATAAAAAATAATAAAATTGTTTGTAAATAGTAGTGAAAGAGTCTGAATTATGATATTATTGGGTTTTAAAAAATGAGAGTGAAAAAATTGAATAAAAATATTATAAAATTAAAATATTGTTAAAATATATATTTTTAATATTATTTATATTTTGAGATTTGAATATTTTCAATTGTAATAGTGATGATGAGATGAAAAATTTAAGGATTTAAATTTGAAAAGTCTTTGCATTTAAGTAATGTTTGAGAAAAAAACTATGAAAAATTCTTATATGAGATGAAAGCTCTATTCCCAAACAACCCTTTAGTGATCGTGTTTATAAGTGCCAATGAAGTCATGGTGGGCTCCGTTTGGATTGCAAGATAGTCTCATCTAATTTCATCTTATTTATCTCATCTCAACATCCAAACATCACAAATACAAACATTTTTTAATTTCAAATCTGTAACTTTTCAATTATCTAATTATTACAACTTTCACAAACTTTCAAAACAATACAAAAAATAATTAAACTTTTTTAGATCTTAGAATAAAAATAATATTAAAAAAAATTATTCTAATAATATTTTAATTTTATAATATTTTTATTCAATATTTTCTCTCTCATTTTTTAAAACTCTATAAAATATCGTAATTTTAATTGTTTCATTACTATTCACAAACCATTTCAATATTATTCACAAATTTTTCATCTCTTCTCAACATCTAAACTAGATCTTATTGTTCTTTGATAGAAAGATATGGATCCCTTAAAAGGGTAGTGCTACTATGCCATCCAAGTTTGCCCACTTGGTGTGCCCCCTAATGCAAATTGCACTTCTTCTTTTTTTCTTTTACTTTTTCTTTTAAATATTTTTTAAACATCTTTAAACATTTGTTAAAAAAAAAAATCAATATATTAAAAGTCATTTCCTTAATTATTAAGTAAAAAAATAATTTTAAATAAAATAAAATAAATAAACTTAAGTGGTATAATATCATTTTATTAAGTATTATAAGAATAACAGTCGGTTGTTAATTTATCTCCGCGCATGTCACTCCAAACAAAAATATGTGAATATGAAAAAGATACTCACAAAGTTTGGACATGAGACTTCAAGTACAAAAGAGATAGATATGTAAAATAAGTCTTATAGTATTTAGAGAATAACTTCAAATCGAATGTGGTATAAAGAGAGAGTTTAAACCCTCCAATGGCCGGACGGCACATTACCATTCTAAGAATATTACAATAAGTGGCCGATCTAGAGCTTGGGGGGTTAGGCCCCACCCGCCAATCTTATTTTTTTGTTTTGAAAATTTAAAATAGGCCCTAAAATTTATACACAATTCAATGTATATAGAAATTGGCCATACAAAAAAACTATAATTTTTATATGCTCTCTATAAAGCTTTAAAATTTCAATATACATAGAAATGTCCCTCCAATTTTTTTTTATAGCCCTTGAATTTTAGATAATTTATATATATTATCTAATTTCAAGAATGTGGTCCTACAAAAATTAAATTAAAACTAAATTTAGAAAAAATAATAAACTATTAGCATGGATCCCAAACTAAATTTAGGTTTCTTAATATGAAATCCAAAGTGAGAATATAAGAAAAAACATTTAAAATTGATTATTTATATGAAGAATAGTCGACAGTCTTATCCTTTAGACTTTATTGAGCAAGAAAAAATTTATTTGAGGTATCAATTGTAACATTTTATGTTTAATATGATACCAAAATATTTAGATTTTATATGAAACTTGATAAACTAATTTAAATACTAGAATGAAAAATGGCATTCTAAAAGATCGTTTGATAACTTCCATGAAGAAAACAATTTCTAAATACTTCATTACAAAAATAATAATGAATGAATATTATTCTTTGAAATATTATCGTCAAAAATTTTTAAAAAGGCATTAAGTTTTGTTTCTAAATTTTCTTTTTATGTATATATAACAAATTATCAAAATTTAATGTTATATATAGTTATGTTTTTCTATGTTTTACATAACTATCTCTCGGTAGAAAAGTTGGCCGAAGGTTCCACCATTACAATAAAACTGGTCCTAGTTAGTGATTTTCCCATACAATCCCATCTCTCTCTCTCTCTCTCTTATCTCTATCTCTATCTTCTCTCCTCAAGTTGCAGCCCTCAAGGCAGGTTTGCGGCCTTAGATAAGATACAAAATTTTCATCTGATCTTATTTCATTTCATCTCATCTTATTCCCAAATATAATTTAAATACAAAATTTTAAATTAATTATTACAATTTTTTCAAACTAATCTTTATAAATTTTTCAAACTTTCAAATAAAAAATAAAAAATAATCATAACTTTTTAAAATTTCCAAATAAAAATTAAATTATAAAATTATAATATTCTTATAATATTTTAACTTTATAATATTTTTTATTCAACTTTTTCTCTTTCATGTTCTAAAATTCAAAAAATATTCAACTTAAACTATCTTATTATTATTCACAAATTATCTTACTAATATTTACAAAATTCTCATGATCTCACGTGACTCTTCAAACCACCCTTCTCCCTCCCCTCAATCCATCGCAACCTTAAACAAATAATTATGCAAATGGGTCCTCCCCACAAACTTTTGAAACCCCACAAAACCAAAACACACTTCATCCATCCATGCATGGCCGTATTATCCATTTCCGGGCACCTCACTGCCGTAAGTTTCTTCATTTTGTTCTTCGAATCATTGGCTACAGACCCAGATTCTTCTTTCTCATTCGCACATGTTGAGAGTGACTCTAAAATCGAGTCCTTATATTGATCAATGTAAATCGTATATTTGTTGAGGACAGAGATAGAGTGGGAGAGAGCGCACAATTAAAAGCTTGAGAAAGAGAGGGGAGGATTATTTGAGATAATCAGTTGAGTTTGATTCTGCCCTGTTGAACCCAAGATTTCAAGTTTCATGTAATTAAAAATCTATACATAGATTTTGATGATAACAAATGAATTCAAAGAATAAAGGAGTCTCAAGCTCAAGTTGTCCACACAATGGAATCAAGCACATCAAGGAACCAAGCATGAGCAAGAATGGAGCAAGTTCACATTAAAGTCATAGATTAATGTTGTAAATCTCTTAAAAATTTGAAATTAGGATTAAGGCTCAAAATTAATATTTTATCATAAAGCATTAAAATACATTTCCNCAACTCAACTCACTGCTATTAATAAAAAACTTATTTCAACTCAACATCCAAATACAGCACATCTTCTTAGAATGGTAATATGTCGTTCGGTTATTAGATGGTGTAAATTCTATCTTTAAACCACATCCAGTTCGTAACCTCTCTAGTATTTATTACTCTAATATTATCTAAAATATTTATATAAACAATAATAAATATTATAAGTTTCACTTAATCTCACTCTCCTGAGTCTCCTCTTATGAGACGTAAATCTCATGTTGATATCAAGAAATTACAATATTCTTATCATTCTTTTTTTTTCCCCTTATGATAGTTGACGTGTCTATCTCTTGTTTGCTTCTAATTTGGCTAACTTAAAGCTAATAATTATATCGATGTCAACAACGTAATTAAATTCATTTCCTTTTTTATTATTTTGACTTTTCTTGGTTTAATTTCATAGTTTGGTAGAATTCCACAAATGTAGCCATCTTAAAACAAGGGAACTCCACTAAGATTACTATCTAACTGATCATCATCACATTGTCAATGTCAACGACTAGTGTGAGTTTATGCCGCCCATGACAAATAACACTATTTTCTTAAAAGAAAATATTAGTCTGAATTATGACCTACACCTTTTCAGTTTATATACACACATGTTATCCCGCAATTAGATACATGCATGCATACATGATTATCACCAAATTAGTGTGCAAAAAGATGCGATTTTGATTCAGCCAATATTTAAGCCACATGCATGCGTTCCATTACTCTCTATATATAGAAAAATGAAATAGATCTATTAGATGCACATATATATATATATATAAATGATTTGTATAAGTTTCAAATAGGTAAATCTGGTGCAAATTTTTGTAAAAAGTAAACCATATTTTATAAAAATGTTAAAAAAACTATTCTTTATTAGCCTGTCCCTGGTAAGATGATTTAGGCAACCATTTCCTTCTTGATCAATTGATGCCATAAATACCCAAGCATCAATTAGTTGTTTCACTTCACTCTAGCCCCATACAATTAGGGAAGGTTTGGATAGTGAATTGAGTTGATATGAAATGAGATAAAAATTAAAAATATTAAATAAGATTTTGTTAAAATATAATTTTTTAATATAATTATTTATTTTGAGATTTGAAAAAATTAAATTGTTTATTATATATTATTTAAAAATTTAAGAAAATTATAATTATCATTAAATAAAACATAATAAGATGGGTTGAGAGTGTTTTTAAATCCAAACAAGAGCTAAGTTTCACCAGGGTCGTTGTTGCATTCATTTTGTCAAACTATAACATATATAGAGTTACTTTTAAATATTGTCCTTAATTCTGTGGGGTCCTCACAGTGGGGATGAGTTTACGACGAGTACTCGGGAAAAGTACCCTTCCGGAAAGGATGAGATTTGGAAAAAGCAAATAACTTAGCCTTGCAATATTTGGTATGCAGATGGGATGGATATATAGAGATTCTTTTATAGGTTTTTTTTATGAGTTTTGTTATATATAAGTACAGTTGCGCACTAATCTGTATATCAATATTGATTTATTTATACTTAAAATTTAAATTAACACTGTTTTCAATAAAATCTACTTTTTGACCAATCACATCATATTGGTGCACAGATTAGTGTACAATTGTGCTTGTAACTATATTTTTCTTTTTTTTATTGAACCCTAAGAAAACTAAATTTGGGTGGGATACGAGAAAAAAAGGCTTAAATATATAGTTAATCCCGACCTAATTAAGAAGTTAAGATCTCCATGCTAAGTTGTTCATGATGACCGCATAGCTAGGACTATATATCGCGGATTAACCTTGTTCAAACTTCTATGAGATCATCCTTGAATGGAGAGAAAAAAAATTATGCACATAACAAGGAAATTTGAATTTTTCAATCAATAAAATAAAATAAAAAATGACAAGATCGATGCCTTCAAAAGATTCTGTTCACTAGTTCTGAACCCTTCAATTCTAGTTTGCTCTTGTTTTCCAGGTTACTGATCATAAACACATCATAGTTAGTTAAGCAAAGGGTTGAGAGAGAGAGAGAGAGAGAGAGAGAGAGAGAGAGCTTTTGACGTAGACCTTTTTATTTATACCTAGACGATACACATGACCTTTGATCGATGGAATATACATATAAAGTATAAAAAGTGCAGTAGTACTCTGTGTTTGGTATTAGGACGTACGTGGAATGCACTTAAATTCTTAATTATAACGTAAAAAAACTTCAGTACCATGTTCCAAATTCATACTCCAAGTGGCTAGAGTTCAAGGGCATCTAACGTGGCATTCCTTATAATACGTGTAACGCTAACTCTTGAAGGACAAAAAGACGACACATACACATGTTCTTCTGGGAGAAATCAGTTTATTATTGCACAAGAAAACAAGCAAAGAAGAACATAGAAAAAGTATAGGATATCTGTTTACGTGTTGCGAGCAATTGACTCAAATGCTTGTCCCACTGAAGGAAAAGAAAGCCAACAGCATCATAGATGTCGGCAGCAGAGGCGGATGTGTGTGGATGCTAAGGAACCGACGCACGAGGAACTTAATTAACAGAGAAAAAAGAGTCCATTTTGTAACTTAATGTGCTTTATGGAAAGGAAGTAATGTCCTTTTTGACAAATTACAATTAATATTGGTCATGTTTAAGATCAGATAGAAGAAGATTTGAAGTTCTTAAACAGCTGTATCATGCCATGCAGCATGCATATTGCATATGCTGGTTAACATCATTACTGGCAGCCACATGAAGTAAAGCAGACAACAACTAGCTAGCAAATCCTAACAGCTGGGTTATAAAACAGAACAAAGTAGCGAGAAGAAAATAACAAAACAAAACAAAAAACCTTGGGTCCCATGCATGGGCCGCTGGTACTGTCTTGTCTCCGTACATTATTGAAGACAAGATGCATGTGTACGTGAGAATCATGTGAGTTCGCCATGGAGTGGTTTAATTTGGTTTCAGAATATGTTTGGAAGTGCTTGTATTTATCTGAGTTTCCCTCCTTCCCTACCTTTTCTTTTCTTACTTTTAAGCATCCATATAATATAAGACTTACGGTATTTTTCGAAGAAGTTCCATCTTGTTCTAAAATGAATGATTTTTAACTATTATTAATGGAAACATGAAGGTTTTTTAAAAGAGTAGAAAGGATAAAATTGGTTGATGGTCAGATTTTGTTAAAATTCTGAAAAGGATGCATAAAAGAAAGTCTGAATTCATTCGTGAAGAAACTTTAGGGCCGGTTTGGATTCATAGATAAGATAAGATGGTTTTAGATAAAAAATTAAAATTAAATAAAATATTATTTTTTAATATTATTATTATTTTAAGATTTAAAAAAGTTAAATTATGATTTGAAAAAATTGAACGATTTATTATATTTTGTGTGAAAATTTAAAAAAATTGTAATAATAAATCATCCGTATGAAATGCTTTATAAATCCAAATGAAACATAAATCAACCATAAATTAAAGAAAGTGCTCTTGAGAATCTAGAGCTCTATAAAGACATGGAAGACTTCGGTGTCCCTTACTTTAGTTGGTGGAATCCCGAGGCTTCGATTTGGTTGTCAACTTTATTAAACAAGAAGTTAAAAAGAAGTCGCCCTGAAAGATAGTTGTAGCGGCTTTTCGGTTTTGTTGCGGCGAGGCATGTTGCCCTTTTTACGTTTTTATGACTACCATTAACCTTTTGTTACGGAGAGATTTTGCAAAGGCTGCGACAAGCTTAACCTCTATGACATGGTGAAGTAGGATTACCCAGTGATGATGGAATGCATGCTACCATGATTTTCTACTCTAAGACAACCTTTCCACGCCTAGTTTTGGCATTTCTCGGGCTACTGACAAGCTAGCAATTCCAATTTACACTAGTTTTGTACGTCTGTTGTTTGAATCTGGACTATGTAATCCATTCCATATAATTAAACGTTTGAACCCAAACACGCTGTAATAGATCCAATTATAAATTGAAGGAAAATGAATAATCTGTAGTGGAATTCATATGTATTGAGTACAAACAGGGAAATGATAAGGCTCTCTTCGAGGGGAGCTCCTCCGTGGATGAGAAAATAGAATACAATTTTCTTGTTCAGATTCTAGATGATTCCTCACGCTGATGTTATGCTAGATATACTAGTAATGAAAAAAGACAAGATTGCCCTTAGGTTGTTGGTTACAGATTTAAAGGAAAACAAAGCAGGAAATTAAATGGATCATGCTCCTGGCTGGCCCGTCTATATCCTTCTCTCTGATGTTGCCACAACCCACCTCTTCCAGTCCAGCCCACGCACGGTACCCTTATCTCAACATCATGTCTTCTGGAACAACCCAAGTGCCGAGTTCCTCCTCTTCTCTTCACAGCTGTGTCGGCGTGTAACACACGCCTAAGATGAAGTGTTAAAGAATATAGCAGAAATAATTAAATCTATTTCTTTTTACCGACTTAATAGTCTCGTAAGCGAGAATTTTGAGATAAAATATTAAAATATTATATTTTAATATTTTAATATTATTATTATTTTAAAATTTAAAAAAATTAAATTATTTATTATATTTTATATAGAAATTTAAAAAAGTTATAATGATAAAATGAGAATTTTGAATTTGAGATGAGAATTTCTTTAAGCCAAACCGAACCTAAACTTTCCAGATAAGGGAGAGGTACTTGCATAAATAGGTCCGGAATTTTATTTGCAGTTGGGAAATGTATTTTCCCAAATGGACCAATTGGACAGTTACAATGATATTTTTTCGGTACAAATTTTATGTGTAGTCACTTTTGTGTATTTCTTATGTACTTCATTAATGTGATTGATTGCATCACATTTTTTAATATAAAATAACTGCTTTAACTAATCATATTAGTAGAATGTATAAAAAATATGCAAAAGTAACTATATACAGTAGAACTCAATATGCGACTAATAACATGAACAATTCTGTATACTTCGGAAGCACATATTTGCTTTAGTTATTGATCAACTGCTGAAAGAGTTTACACAATTGCCCAGATTTAAAAAAGAAGAGAAAAAGATGAAGAATAGTCTATAGATGCTGGTAGTCTATGGCTTATCGACTAACTCCTTGTAGAAAAAGAAAATAAAAAACAATATAGTAAAAATCATTCAATGCTACAAAATATAATTGTTTTCTGAATAAATACTTGGGACGTGGGGAGCAGAGACTTAGATGAGAAACAGGGAACAGGGAACAAAGAAGCAACCATCGTTCTATTCCGAATCCCTCAGGCTTTCACTTGTCAGCCACATTTTCTTCTGAATAATAAACACAATGTCGTCTCCATCCTGATCTGAATCTGAACTGGAATCAGATGTCGCCACTGCTTCCCAGTGCAATGGCACTAAATACTTCTTTATGAAATTTATCACTGCTAGCTTGTCACGGATGATTATGAAACCAGTAGGCCGAACTATCCGATCCATCTCAATCAGCAAATCTTCAGGACTGCAATCTTTCTTCTCAATGTCAGAAAAGACAGTCCAAGCATGGAGTAGATCATATGTTCGAGGGTATGTTGAAAATGCTTGGCACCTATCAAAATAGATTTCATCACAAGTTAAAATCAACCACCTCCAACTTCATCTGACAACTTCTCCAAGAATCTATGGACCTTGACTTCTAGAATGTAAAACGATAGAAAATGCAAAACATATCAGCCATATCTCCACCTAGCATTTTAGAAACTCGTAGCAACAGAGCAGGTAAAGTTGAAGTCAATTACCATTTTTTTTTTAAAAAAAAAAAGACAAGTACCATTCATATGATAGAAGTCAAGTACCAATTACTGTCACTTATCTGGGTGTAATTATTTCCATAAATAACAGTCTACCATAAGAGACAGAACAAGGTATTCCTAACTAAACATTAAATCACAAGATTATATGTCAGAAATCAATATTCATACCAGTCATGAACAGTGCCTATGAGGCCTCTGTCGTATATCAGCTTAAGCGTGTTTGGTCCATCTTCAGGGACAACATTCATGACCCAAACATCCTTGTCCTTCAGAGCAGCTGCAAACGAACCCATGTTTGTCTTCATGTCCATCACATTCCTCAATGTGTTCGATGAAATCTTTGGGCTCAAGAGATTCCAATAGCTCACAACCCTCTCTTTCCAAGCTTCCTACACCACTTACCAGCAACACATAAGCCGACACACCCATATTTCTTAAGCAGTACTGAATAAGTAACAATGAAAAAAAGTAGATCGAGTGCTGCCAATTATTACCGTGTCCTTTTCAAACATGTCATTTGAATAGCCAAAATCAGCAAGTCGAGGAGGAGGAGAAGTCAGCCTAGATGGCCAAGGAGCCAATCCACTGCCCTTAACCCTATGATCATCTGATAAGACCAAGCAAAATTTTAAATGCAGTACCTCATCAAGATTTTATCTTCTAATACAAAATAATAAGTTTCTTTATTTGGTAGGTCACTGCAGCTTGATGGTCTGCAGGTGGAGGGGAGGGGTTGTAAGCTGTCTAAAAAATAGCTTGCACTTCATCAAAGCACATGTCATTTTCTGTTCCTTTGGCTAATTTTCAGTTGACTATGAAATACATTTTTTCACTAATCATTTTTGGTAGCACTAGCACCAAACACAGAAAAGCACAAAAAACATTTTCCAGAATATATTTTATGCCAAAACAAACAAAACCTTAGCATTTGTTTATTGCTTATGACATAAATAAGAGTGAAGGTACTTTAAAGCTTTGACTAAATAGATCCAAAGTCAAAGAAAACTTAAACAAACTTTTTAATTTAGTGGTATGTAGGCATCATGATTCATGAAGGCAAGAACAAGTTTTGCATTAGCGACTCAAAACATATTAACCTTCTGTTAACAATTTATAACAGAGAAGAAAACAAGTAATTATGCTAAAGAAAATAGGAGAAGACACTCACGGTCAGAGTATGGTGTGATGCATGCTTCCATTGACACACCCCAAACTTTATCTGGATTATCATCAGACTGGCAGAGAGGAGGTAGGGTACCAGGTTTTCTTTCCATATAACAGTCATTTGTCAGAGGCTTTTGCCAAATAACAGTTTGATTCCTCTTTGAAGCTATTGTCCAACACATACGTTCCACAAGGGCACTCATCTCTCTCCATATTCTGAGATCCTCTTCATCCTGAGCATATGCCTCGGGAGATGAGTAGGCAAAATAGCCACCTGGTCTGAGTAATCTATCTAGCTCAAGAAGAAGAATTCCGTCTCTTTGAAGCCAATCAATCCTACAACGAGAACAGTGAGCAAGTTCAAAGGATCTGCTAGGGTAAGGAAGCCTCTTGGTTCCTAGAACACCAAGATATGCAGGAATTCCTCTTTCTAGGGCAAACTGAATTTGGTTTTGATGCACATCATTCGGTGCTAAGGACATCGTTATAACATCAGATGAGAGGAGATAAGCTCCAAAACTCGCAACACCACAGCCAACATCAAGAACTGTTCTTAACCTTCCTTCATTGTTTATATTATTGTGTGAAAAGTTCAGCATCTGCAAAATTAAGCCACATATAAGATTATTTCTTCATCCATGAAGTAAAAATATATTTACTAAAAAATAAACCAGAGAAACAGCAAGATCCGAATAAAAGAGAAAGTGAGCCATAGGGCAATGCAGAGCACAGGAAGTAAGCAAAATTCTATATGGCCTACTAACTCAAAAAAGTACTTTGCAAAAGGTATTCAGTAAAGGCCAGCAATCATCTTACATTTGCAATTGAAGCAATATACTTATCTGCTCCATAGTGAAAATGAGTACCTCCACCCGGAAATACAATCTTTTCACCTTTCACAACCATCCAGTTCTGGTCAGACTTCTCATGTGCAAGGTGAGTATGAGGTATGTTTGCTTTCCATACTTGATCTCTGCTTTCCGGCCACTTGATTGGGACCTGAAAAACCACATGCAACAGAACAATTAATATTTAGTAGAACAGATGAGGATGCAAAACTCTTGAAAATAACAAATATTCCACATCGTTATCTCACTTAAACTTAGCATCTCCCCACCTTGTATCCTCGTGGAGGAGGAATCAAGCAGTTGTACCGCCTTTCTGGAAGAGGGCAATGTCTCTCATAGTGCTCCATTAAAGATAAGTCCAGCTTCAACCTCATTTGGTATATGAGGTGTCTGTCTAGGCAGGGAATTAGTTCCGAATGTCGATCATCACAAACCTTCAAAAATCAGTAGACAAATGGACTCAATGGATGCATTAAGAAAATAATTAAACCGAACAGATGGGCTGAACACCAAGCATATCCCGACAGAACTTACTGGGAAACTCTTTGGTGTGATAACATCCTCTCCATTTTCTAGGCCAAATCTCGTTGAAGATTCATCTTGCTTGCCATCAGCATCTTCATCCCCACCCAAATACGATGAACCAAGTCTTCTCAAAGATCTGCTCCCATATTCTAGAGCAGATGTACCATGGTTTGTAGAGCCAAAAATGGATCCAGAGTATACATACAGAAAACCAAGAAAGATTGCCACAACACACACAGAAGTGATTAAACGCTTCTTTTGTGTTCCATCAGATCTTCCCCTCATCATTTATTTAGTTTTCAAGCTCTTCAATCACAACTTTTCACTTCCACTTATGTTTTAATAGATCACCATACAGATCTCATTTCATGAAGACACCTTGTGTCAAACACACAAATGAGATCCCTAAAGACTTAGCAGTCAAGAATCATAGAGATTGACCAATAGACCTGTAAAAATTAAAAACAAACAACCATCAGTAGATGAGAAAATCTGATAAACCTAATACAATCTATATCAAACCTGGCCAGTTCAAAAGGACATCAAATAACCAAGGAAACCAATAGTCAAATATCGTTAGTTAGGGAACCACATAAAATAAATATTGATTAAGAAGTCCTGTGAGAAGAAGCACCCTAACATTACCGTGGTACGAAACAGACTGTAAATAAAGTATTTTATCAACGTAGTTCCATGGAACGTTGCAAATTTGTCTCCCAAGATTTCAACGCGTGTTTCCATTCAAAAAATACGGATGAAAAATGCCAGATAAAAAATTACGAACAATAATAAGCACGAAACCAAGTTGAAGTTAACCAGCCACGATTGTATTCAGTGAATTGACAACCAAGCAACGAAATGATGGGCTGGCCCTAGAAGAAAAGAAAATATGATATTGAACAGAAATAAAAACGAAGATTTAGCAATATAATCTATCTATTCCAATCTTCATGTCCCTTCAGTTAATTGAAATCCGAGCAATGAAAAAAATGACACTTTCTCTAAGCCACGAATTGAAGCGGAACTCAGATCTGGGACAAAGACCAATGCAACACCACGCTTCCCATTTGGAAAGCTCCATTAACTTATCAAAATCACCCTTTTCTCAAACAAGAACAAGCAACCAACTTACCACAACAAAAACCACATAGAAACAACAGATTAAATCATTCGATATCAAAACAGAAAAATAAACCGCACCCAGAAACGCCAATTCAATCAGATCCAGCCACGAAACGAAAACTCTACCCACAACCCAGAAACTCAACTGCCAAGAAACAAGGACAGAAGGCAAAAGGCTTACTGGGTTTGAACCGAATGACGAAGTGGGTCTGATTGTGGTACGTTAAAGAGCCCCCGGAATCGTAAGCGGAGATCTGGGTCAATAGAAGCTCCTTTGTGCTTACTCCACTTCAATAACAGGAAACAAAGAGGGGGCCAGGGGGAGAGATCAGACCTCAGAGTTTTGCCTTTGTATTGTGGGACTGTTCGTGAGTGTGTATGCGCGTTTCACAGTTATGTCAAATGTTGTTAAATATCCATGAACGCCAAGTTGTCAACGAACACTTTAATCCTGAGCTAGCTAGTTGTCAGATTAACGCAAATGAGATTGCACCGACAATAATTCATTTATTGCTAATTATTAACTTAGCCAGATGGTTTCAGGTAAATTTTCTGAAAACTATTTATAAAACTATAAATATTTATTTGCTATATTCAATCAATGTTATGTTTGGATGGGAAAAATGTTGAGATTCTATAAATAAATAATTTTCACATTCAGTTCGAGTATAATTTAAACACCAAAAAAGGATTTTCCATCTTTAAGTTTGAAATAAGAACTAAATATAAAAATAATAAACATATAATTAGTTTACAACTATTTTATCACTCTATTTAAAATGAAGATTAATTATATTTTAATGAAATGTTATAATTATGTTAGTTGGTTTAAAACGAGTTGTAAAATAATTGTAAAAAAAAATTATATGTGTATCAACAATAAACTTCTGATGCTATATTTCCTGTTTTTGGTCTTTTAAGTGTGAAAATATCCATTTTAATTATATATATATATATGTATTTAATATAAGATGTAAGAAATCATGATATTATGACATTAAAGCTAGTTACAAAGTAAACAAATATTATATGGTTAACTTTGGTGATCCCAATTTTAATTTTTAATTCAAAATCCACCTGGATTTCCATTTTGTTTTCTATTTTTTTGGGGGAAAAAAAAAAAACACCAAACACTTCTCAATTTATCACCTAATTAATTTACAGTCACTTCAAAACTATCAGTCTCTAGGATCAGCCCTCAAACAATATAAAGAAGAAATAATTATAATCTACCCTCTCCACATAAAGATGATAAAATGAAAATAAAATTAGAAAACAAAAATAATTTAAAAATATCTAAAAACTTTAATATCTGAAAATATTAAAACGAGTACTATATTAAAAATTGCAATTGATTGAATGTGTTTTAAACTTTTCCGGCGAGCTGTAATAACATGGATAAATCACTCAAAGCACAGACATAAGGATGCCTATACCATCAAATTTTTTAAATTTTAATAAAATATTTTAACTTTTTAACAAAAAATCCCTCTCCATCGGATTGCCTATTTTAGGAAAAAAGTTTAGGATTTGAATAGTTGCTCTATAAATATTTTACAAATATTTTAGGATTTGAATATGGGAAGCCACTGTCCAATATCCCTAAATCAATTTTTACAAATATTATTTTATTCTAATCCATAAAATAAATTATTCTTTTAATCATCTATATTTTTTCTCATACTCATATTTGTTATAGTTAAAATTTGAAAAAAAAAATTCATTATTGAGATTATCATTTTAACCAAAAAAATTTTTTTTTGATCATTTGTGAAAACATGATTTTTTTAAAAATATTATTATTACAAAAGTACTGATTTTTAAAAATATTATCTTTTAGAAAGATAAGTAGTTTAAAAAAAATCGTTACAGATGAAATATTGAAAATATGAACACAACAAATAATTAAATAATTACGAAAACGTGAAAAAATAATTTTAAAAAATTTCTTACGCTCTTTCCCCTAAAGAAAAAAAAATAGTAGTTAAAGATATATAAATAAATTAGTAGAAAAAATAATAAAGAAAGAATAGAGAAATATTATTTTAATAGAATAGAAAAAGAATAGGGAGTGAGATGTAGAAGGGTTTGTAAAGATGAAAAAAATTTTAAAAAAAAATTTTTAAAATGATTTTTAGCTCAAATTTGGAAAAAGAAAAAAATTTGTTCATCCAATGTGAATGGTCTCACAAGTTGGTTGGCAAAGATTGACCCTGCATAGTCAACGAGACATTTGAATGGTAAAAATTAAATAAAATATTATTATTATTGTTTTAAGATTTGAAAAAGTTGAATTAGGATTTGAAAAAGTTAAATTATTTATTATATTTTTGTGTGAGAATTTGAAAAAGTTATAATGATGAGATAAGATAAGATGAGATGAGTTGAGATGAGTTAAAACCACCTCCCAATCCAAACAACATTGTTGGAGCTTAATTTCTACCGTTCTTTTTATGTCATTTTTAAAAAAAAAAAAAAATTTAAGGAATTCTATTCTTTAAAAAATAAATCTCTTTTGAATATGGATCACTTGTAGTTTGTTATATAACCAGGATTATTATTATTATTATTATTATTATTATTATAGCATTAAAGATTTTCATGGTCCTCCTTTTTCAACTATTATCTTGAGGATTCTTGGAACAAAAGTCATGTGAGTGGAATGAAAAGTAAATTCTTATTGAAGAAAATAAAATGGGAAAGAGAGTTAGTGAGGTAGGCAGTAAGATAAGCTTAGACTCATTTTTATTGCATTAGGCAGTTGCACATTTCTGTAATCATAAAGATTCTACTCATTTTCTTCCCATTACCAGGTTTTGAAGCAAGTCAACCTTGGAATTCTCTTGACTCAGACGCCCTAACCTCATCCCTCAAGAAAACCTTACACAGTGCTCGTCGTAATAAAGAAAACCTATTATGTCATGTGCTTAAGCCAGAGCAGTAGTGTCTGATAAAACTCGAAGACACAGTTGAGTCATCAAGCCTCATACGGCGTCCTTCAAGGCCAGGCCGGTCTCATACGGTACCGTTTACCAACAACTGAAACAGTTTGGAATGGTGTAGTACGCGAGAAACAGGAGTAGCCTTTTGTCCACGCGCCTAGTAACGTTGCACTGTCAAAATGTTCTAGAGTTTATAGAGTAGTTTGTTATTTTTGATTTGTTAATTCTGTATAAAAGGAAAGGGAGCAGAGGGGAATGGGTATGAATTGTCTTGTATATGGAGTAGTATCCCATTGGGAGGTTCAGAATTGCCTCGAATCAATTCCCACAGTGAATGAATCTATGAATGAAACTTTCACTTAGACAATTTCCATTGCATTCCATTATTTGCTTGTTAAAGACACCATGTTCTCCGAGATCCATAAGAAGTTGGTACCAGAGCCCAACGATCCTCATGGCTGACGGAAGAGATTTAAGCAACAATGGGAAGTTCTTCAACGACAAGCTGAATCTCATGAAAAAAATATCCAGAAAATCAGGGAACGTCTTGATCAATTGGCATATATGATTCGAACTCTTGTAGGCAATCAAACTACCATGGCTAATATATAGAGAGCACTACAATGACCAGGAGATATAGGTCCATGACGCCAGGAGAGGTCTACACAAGGGGGTAACGCTAGAGTTTTCCCAGTTTGAAGGAGACAACCCTGCGGCATGGGTTTTCAAAGTAAATCAATACTTCGATTACACTTGCCCACTGTCTTTTGATGATTCCATACCATGTGAATTAGGTTTGAGAATCGGCCAGTCCGGATCGGATAAACCGACCGGACTTGCCATTTCCGGACCGAAACGGGGCTAGGTACGGTCGGTCTCGATCCAGATTTTATAGGATCAAGTGTATTCGGTCCGGTCCGGTCCCAATCCAGAGGTTTTTCACCCCAAACTGGATCGGACTGGACCGAATGGAAATTAAAATTTTTTTTATTATTTATATAATAATTGTATATAATTAATTATATAAGCATATATGGTATCAAAAAAATACTAATAATATAATATAGACTGTATTTATTTTTATACTAATATAGTTATACTAAATCATTATAACTAGTACTAATACATAGCTATAGTGAAACGTACGGATGTATTTAAAAAAAATTACAAAAATACTCCAGTACTAATAATAGTATGCCTACTTTCACTGTATAAGACATAGACTTGAACAATAGCTATACTAATAGTCTACTATTAATACTAATATACTATTATATAATTTATATAGTTATACTAATCACTATAATTAATACTATATATAGCTATACAATAGCTATATAGTATACTTATCACGATCATTTAATTATCACTATACTATAATTTATATAGTTATACTAATCATTATAGTTAATACTTATATAGTTATACTAAAGCACTGATTCACCATAACTAATATTACTAATATATAGCTATATTAATGGTCTAATACTATTATAATTTATATAGTTATACTAATCATAATAAGTTAATAACTAAATCACTAGAAATATAACTATATATATTTAGTATGAATGTATTATTATATTCTTTAATATATAACTATAATATATAGTACTAGTATATATTAATATATTATAAGAGTTATAGTATAAATATAATATAGAAATTATAATATACTAAATCACTATAACAGTATAACTAATACTAATATATAGTATACTAATAGTCTACTATTAATACTATATAGTTATACTAATCACTATAATTAATACTAATATATAGCTATACAGTATACTTATACAGTTGTACTAATACTATTAGTCTATTATATAGTCTAAGACTCAATTCTAATATAAGCTATATAGCTATAACTAATACTAATATTTATATTAATACTAATAATGTAGAATATAGTTATACTAACTAACTGATTCAACATAACTAATATTACTAATATAATATAGCCTATACTAAATTACTAATAGTCTAATACTAATACAATTATATAGTTATACTAATCATAAATTCATAATAACTAAATCATTATAAGTCTATAACTATATATATTTAGTATCAATGTATTATTATATTCTTTAATGTATAACTATTAACTATAATAATATATAGT
>QGSO01002365.1:0-10672 GCA_011037825.1 Carya cathayensis | reverse complement strand
TGATGCGGTAATCGGCAGGGACACACGGCTCTAGGGGACCCGTGTAGCACCCATATGGTCACATTATTAATCAAGACAATTAAATAAGATTCCAAGTTCATGTATTTCATGTTCAAGTCATATTTCACGTCACGTTATGTGTACGTTCATGTTAAACTTAAAGTTCAAGTACATGTTATGTTTCAAGTTCACATCCATGCTATGATTTAAGTTCATGTCACGTCAAGCTAAGTTTCTGTTTCTGTTCAATTATGTCAATTCATGCCATGTTATGTCATGTCACATTATGCTTATTATTTTATGCCATGTTATGTCAAGTTATGTTATGTTTACTTTTGATTTTGATGGTGCATTCATACCTTTATTTCTATGCATACATCATTAACCCGTGTGAAAGTTTTCTGTTAACTTGCTGAGATTTGTAATCAAATCTCACCATGGTAGTCTCAACTACCATTTTTCCCCTAATGGTAGGCGATCTGTCAGGTTCAGAACAAGGAGCAAATACCGATAGGCTGGAGGATGTTGACTAGACGCCGCAGATGCGATGCAGAGTTTTCAGCTTCTATAGTTAGTTTCTTTTGGGACAGTATTCTAACCTTGTTAATTGAGTTACGCGATTTACTCGATGAACTGGTTCAATAAGTGTATTTTGGTACTGTAATATAGAGTCTAGTTACCCATGTTTTGATATTACAGTCTTCTGAGACCCGTACTGTAATCGTGGTTATTTATTTTGTTAAGTATGCATGGATTATGTTTTAATTATTTGGGATGTTATAAGTTCGGTGCATAGTATAAAAAAAAAAAAGAATTATCCGCTGCGAATATTGCATAATGCTAGATGCATGTTAGGAACATTGCATCCTATATGTCATGTACGGGGGCAGGTAACCTTGTGTTACATGTCCCGACGCTTCAGATGTCCGTCCGATCCCAAACGGAAATCTGAGGGCGTCACATTAAGTGCCATCTTATATGAAAATACATTGTCAATAATGGTTTTATTTCTATCTAGAATTTCTCCATTACTCATGAAATGTATCGAGATCTCGTTATGTTGAAGTACCTGTCCCTCTTCAAGAGAAGTCATTTCATGAAAAACTTCTTCAGGAGGTACTCTTCAGGAGGATTATATTTTTCAGGAGTTTTTATTGTAAGAGAATTTTGTACAGAAAGTTTAGATGGATCTTATTGGTTGTTTTGTGAGTACGGCCTCTTCAGGAGCATCAATTTCTTTTCTTTGTACTTTTCTCTTTCGGGATGCTTTATCTTTTGTATCAATAGGTCTCACACACTTTTAGACATGTCTTATGTTCATTAGATTGCTAAATTTCTTAATTTCCCTACGAGGTCTTCACTCCTCACTGGGATTTTGGCAGCTAGAATATGAGACCTTTTATTTTATTACATCTATAAATTAATTATCATCTGAACTTCCAGTTCATCTATGATAATCAAGATAACGTCGAATTATTTCATTTTATTTGCTTCTAGCAAATTTTTCTTTCCGCTCATGGTGGGAAGACGTTATAGTAAAAGAATCTTCTGGTTCTTTTATAGACGTCCATAGGAAAATTATTGGACTTATCGTAATTGATTTCGGATGATCAAGATAATCATGAAAAGCATACAAATATTTTGAATCATATCATTTTTAATGCATCATAATATTTGATTCAATAGTTGTATAATATCATCTCAAAGAGAAAGCTGATAGTTTTTCCAATACGAGCTTCTGGTCCGAAATAATAGAAGTACTATAAAGATATTCATCACCACGTTCAATTTCTTGGTTTCTTTGAGAACAATGCATCATTCTATTCTGAGAATGATATAAATCCAATACCATTCACTTCAGGGAATGATGTGGAACTAGTAGGACGTAACTAATGATTTTTTAACAAAATCTCATTATTTTGCTTACCACTAGAAAATCAGATATAAATTTAGAATATATTGTGAACTTTTGCACTCGATATTGCTATTTCAGGAGCACATTCGAGGCGTTCATTTTAAACATATATTCTTTAGTGGATTTTCTCTACACAATTTCAATTATGCAACTTCAGGTGCATTAAGCATAATGAGATTTTGGTACACATATCACTCATTAAACTATCTCATAGAATCAATAGATCCTTTATTATGAGATAGTCAATACAATTATTAGGAGAGCGAAAGACAGAGAGAGAGAGATCTTGAACATGAGAGATAAGCGTTTTAGAAATTCCATAATGAAAGCCTTGAAGGTTACCCATATATATAGGAGTACAAAAGAGGTCTTGGCCGTCATAATTGACTGTCCTTTGGCCGTCATAATTAACGGCTAAGGACAGTCAATTATAACGACTACGGGCCGTCATGTAGTCGTCATAATTGACGGCTACGGATGGTCATTTATGACGGCTAAGGGCGGTCTATTATGACGACTACGGGCCGTCATAATTGACGGTTACACGCGGTCAATTATGACGGCTAGTATGACGGCTAAAGGTGGTCATACAAGTCGGTTTATAACATGGATTAAGTTATACCGGGACTGCTGTTTTTTGTTCATCTCAAACTGTACTGCTGGTTTTGTTCATCTCAACCAACTTGTATTGATGTACTCTGCAAGAGCTTAGAGCATGGCATACATTAAAAACAAAAAAAACAACTTTACATAAATAGAATGTAAGACCTCCTTCCCGTAGGCTTAAAGGATGTCATGTGTTTTTATAAAATATAATCCGACAAGAAATTTCATGATTAATAAATCAACTAAATAATAAATAAATAAAGCCTAGAATTAAATCCTACTGCTCCATCTAAGCTTGGTTTGTCTGCTTGTACTGATCATCCTCACGTGGGTGGTTAAAAACAGAAAATAAAATTAAAATAAGTCGAAGACTCATTTAAAAATTAATCACAACATAAACATAGTAAATGTAAGGTTTTCATAAAAGTTTTCATGCTTAGAGTTTAAAATCTTGATTGATTATACTTATTCTTATGCATGACATGTCTTGATTTATCTGATGAATTAATTGACTGAGCTGTCTGATTTAACTGGCCAACACACTTAACCTTGTGTGCAAGGTTGCGCGCTAGCCTCATGTCCTGCAACCTCAAAGGGAGCCGTTAATAGTATTCTAATATATTATGGTGAACCACGCTTGAGTCCGTGGCTTGCACATCCATCATGAAATTGCATTGGTACCATGCATCTAGATGACCATCCGATTAAACTGATTTTATCTTATTTTGCACTTGAACTTATGATAGCTTACGTGTCTTGTAATATCCAGGCCCAAGACTCACGACAAAGTGAGCCTTTGAAGCTCCAAATGGCGTCATTCGTTGAGTTCTCTTTCTCTCACTTTCATTTTTCTTCCCTAACGGTTCTCCCCTTTAGTTTTCTGCATCCCAAAAATCCCTTCACCCCAATACAACCCCCCCCCCAACGTCTCTACAGTTTTCTTTTACTATTCAAAATTTTACCTCTCAACATACCCTACTCTTTCTAAGTGCAGGTCATATTTCTTTTGCCCCCTCTCCTACGAATTTCTGTGATTGTGGGTGCACTCAATTTGGTGTGTGGGTTTTCTTTGGATTGTGTCGCCATCGAGTCTCTTCACTAGAACTAGGCTAAACAGTGGTAAGTCTCTCCTCTCACTCTCTGATCTCACTCTCCCTCACGCACACATTGAGACTCTTATTCACTTTCATATTTCACTTGCACACACTCCCTCACTCACAATCTTTTACACAGATTGTTCTTCCCTCATCGAGTAGTGCCACTCACCATGGTTATCACCGTTGTCGGACATTCTTCACACCGGTAAGCCCACTATTCATTCACTCTCTCTTTAAGTTTCAAATCTCTCTCTCTCTCTCTCTCTCTCTCTCTCACACCGAGTTTTTATGAACCCTTTCAATTCATTCAGAAGGTTGGGTCAGTTGCCTATAAACTACAACTTCCTCCCACGGCATCCATACATCTAGTGTTTCACATCTCACAACTCAAGAAAAAATTGGGTCAAAGGCATATACCTCTAGCAAATCTACCACCTACAAATGCTTCATGGGTGTTGAAGCTTGAACCGGAGAAGGTAATAAATTGTCTAGTTTGCAAATTTTGAAATCTCCCCATCACCTAGCTCCTAGTACAGTGGCAAGGGAAAAGTGAAGACGACAGCACCTGGGAAGCTTACAAACACCTAAAAACCTCTTATCCTCACCTTGTAGGCAAGGTGATTTCTGAAGGGGGCTTTGTCACACTTTGAGAGGCAATTCAATTCGAGACAGAGAACTAAGGGAGTTTAGGGTTTTGTCATCTAATGAGGAAGTGGGCTTCTAGGCTGGGTTTGTTTTATAAATTGAGTCCATGTTATTTGCATTTAGTCCAAGCATGTTAAGTCCAGTTATCTTTATGTTTTAGGCCAATGGGCCAATCAGCCCAACATCAAAGTCTGTTATCTATTTTGGAGTCTGTTATCTATTTTGTCGCGTAGCAAGTGTCTAGAAGGGGAATATGTTTGTTACGTTGCAATATATGTCAGTCCTATAAAATGCATAGTATGTACGAAAGGGAAACTTATGCAAAATCTAAACGAAAACAATTATTCCCTTTTCTTTTTTCTATCATCTGGAGGCCCTCACCCTCGATGTGAGCTAACTCTTTCCATATTCATCCATCCTGCAATTTACTATATAGAAATTAGTCCATTACAGACCTTTCACAGAATTGTTTATTAAAAGTGAGTTAAATATAAGGGTGATACACTCTAATGAAGGTTATGGCACCTATGGCTGCATGATGATGCTTGCCCGCGAGTGCAAGATGACGCAACATGGTGTGCGTATGACAGTTACTAGAAGGCCTTCACAATGTGCATGGTTTGGGTAATGGAATCGCCGCAATGGTTCCATCGTAGAGTTACAGCATTTTTTGTTGCTGCTGACGGTGCTCTGTTTTGATGGAGGCAAAATAGAGGGTATTAAGACTATGAATTGGTGGTGTTGCAGCTTGTCGCTTGTTGCTCACCTGTGAAGGAGACATGGTGGCTTGCTGGGCGTGCATGGAGGTTTGCGGCTTTCTTGTTGCTGTGCAGTGGCCGACGTGAAGGGCTACTGGGCTTCATGCTGTGCTATGGCTTGCTTCTTAGTTTGAACGTGGAGGTGCTTCACGACTGTGCGTACGAGTCTCTTCTGGGAGATGCATTGCCGCAAGAGTTGTTTGGCCATGAGAATATTATTGGTGTGAGGGAGGAATATTGTGGGTGCAAAAAGATTATGAGAGTGGGGATTTCAACATATAAGTCGACTCTGATTGCCACAATCTTTGGCACTAAGAAAGCATAAGACTCTGTTTGTGGCTAATGAAGGTTTTAGAGATGCTTGTTTAGTCGGTTACAGATTAAGATTAAAGAGAGAGAGGGGAACATGGAAGTTTAAACTGATTAACTACACTCATCCTCTTAATAATTAATAATAGTAATAATAATTCAAATGAAAAATTAACTTATTAATGACATAAAATTTGATAAAATGTTAACAAAATAATAATAATAACAACAATAATATGAAAACACATCAAAATTCTTTTATGGCCTAATTTTAGGTTCGGGTCATTATAGAAAAAAAAATATTACAAATTCTAAGCCATCATATATCATCAAAGAATGAGGGAGAATTAAATAGAAAGGGTGATACTCAATTAAATAGATTACTAATAAGATGGATGAATTAGTAATACTCCACTTTATTTGCACTGCAAGATATAGTCTTTTACATAATTTAAAAAAAAAAAAAAACTTTGTACTTAAGCAGAATAAATGCTATGAAATAAAGTCCAAAATAAAGTGAAAAAAATGATAAAAGACAGTAAGTACAAAACTCTTACATTCTTTTGTGCACCAGCATTTAGCTTTTGAAAATTCTCTCAATGATGTGGAGCATGTAAAATGCTCTTAAAGACATAACTTTTTTCTACCATAGAAAAATAGCTGAATCTTTTGATGTGTGTGATATATAACTAACACAAAATGATACAAATTTTAAGAACTCACATTGATGTTTCTTCTTGCACAATCCTTTGCACACTAAGGATTGAAACACTAAAAGCATTACATTTCACTAAAATAGCACAATCACAAACATATGAAAGTAAAAGCATTACAATTCAAGAGATAGAGAGCACCTACATATGGCCGATGTCATGCCATGATATAGCTTATAAAGGTGCACATAAGAAGACAAGCATAACACCTAACCTACGAGCCTGGAACTAATAAACCCCACCATATAAGAGTAAATGAAGTTAGTGTCTGCCTTCAAAATTACATACAAAAGACATCTTACTTTTAGATTTTTACCTATGGGTCAATTGTTGGTGATGCCAACATCAAAGTCCATGGTGTAAACCCCAAGCTTTTAGCAACTTTTAGCAACTTTGAATTTCCATAGAAGTTTGGGAAATTTGAGACCTTCAAAATCTTGATCACACAATGAATAAGAAACATGACCTACTTGGTTTAGTAGTTGAGAAGATAGAGGAAAAGAAACTGAACTTAAACATATATCATATATATTGAAGTATATAGCTCATACACTAAAAGTAGGCAGATGCCGAAGCGTAGCGTAGCGGAGCGACTATGTTGAACCTAAGGTTTCAAGTTTCGTATAATTATATATCTACACATAGATTTTGATGATAATAAATGAATTCAAAGAATAAAGGAGTTTCAAGTTCAAGTTGTCTATACAATTGAGTCAAGCACATCAAGGAACCAAGTATGAGTAAGAAGGGAACAAGTTCACATTAAAGTCATAGAGTAATGTTGTAAATCTCTTAAAAATTTGAAATTAGGATTAAGGCTCAAAATTAATATTTTATCATAAAACATTAAAATACATTTTTCACATGTGCATGAATATTTTGAAAATTAAATTTGAAAACTTTGAAAGATGATTTATTGTCAACTTTCACATGTGCATGACATGATTAAAGGTTTTAATTTTGAAAATATTAAAGATGATTAATTGTCATCTTTCACATGTGTATGCTTTATTTGAATATTTTCAAAAGTGATTGATGCTCTTTTTAACTTATGCAAAAACTAGATGATTTTGTTTGAAAATTTTGAAAATATTAAATATGATTGATTGCCATCTTTCACATGTGCATGCTTTATTTGAATATTTTCAAAAGTGATTGATACTCTTTTTGACTTATGCAAAAGGTAAATAATTTTGTTTAAAAAATTTGAAAAATAAAGTGTGCTCCTTTTGTCATATGCATCAAGTAAAAATATTAGGTTTGAATTTTTTAAAAAGTGAATGATGTTGTATTTGACATGTGAATCTTTTTAAATTTGAATATGAAGTCTCATATGCCTATAAATAGATCATTTGAGAGCTTCACATTCACAACATTAAGAGCATACAACATTCATTCAAATCTTTCATTATCTCTCCTCTAAGTATTGAGCCTTAAACTTTGTTCATTTTGAGAGATATATACTTTGCGCTGTATTGTTCTTATTTCACTCATTGATGAGTGTTTTCTGATAAGCTACCTACTATCAGCTCTTGTATCAGTAAAAGGGTGTGTATAACCCTTGTGCGTGCAGAAAGTGTTCTACACATAGAATAGTTGAATCACCACGTGTAAGGTGATTGTAAGTGTAGACGGTGTTCTATATGGATCCTTTGTTACGGTATTGTTCAAATATGTAATAGGTTTCTATCTCCACCTGAATGAGGTTGAATAGTAAATTTAGGGATCCTCAAGAGGCAGCTTGAGGCGAGGACGTAGGCAACGAGGCTGAACCTCGTTAACATTCTGAGTTTGCTTTTCTCTTACCCTTACTCTTTATATTTATTGTTATTTCATATTTTATTTATATTTTATATTGTGTATTTGATTTATAATTGTCAATTTTTCAAATATAACCCAATTCACTCCCCTCTTGTGTTAGTCATCTGGGCAACATACTATTTTTGTAATTTTCTTAAATACGTCTGTACGGCTAGAGTTAGTATAAATACACATTATGTAACCCTAATTGATGGATAGTGAATTCGCGCCACGCGCTCCTTGTGAATGTAGGCACATCGCTTAATCACATTAAGTTCCTGTGTCGATTTCTATATTTCTTCTTTTGATCATTCCGTACAATCATCAGCAATTGTCGCAAGTTTCACAACAATATATATATATATATATGGATCTCCAAACTTTTTCTAGTTTCATTCATTTTCCATATGTTGCTTGTTCAAGAGTTTGTAGACAAATAATAATGCAAGCTTACATTTACAGCTTGGAGACGATAGGGTTTACTGGCTACTAACAAAGTTTCTAGACGACAGAGTTTCTAGACAAGATCTTCTGGCACTGGCTACTAACAGCAGCACAAAAATTAGGTTCACCCAGGTTCTACGATTTCATGGTCACTTCCAGTACTATTCCTACACCCTACACACACAATTTATCAATCGTCTCATGCTTCTAGACTTCATTACTTACGTGTTTCTTCTATATATACTTTGGGGCTTGTTTATTACTAATGGCTTTAATGATACACATGTACAAGTGCAAAGCATAAGAATCACAAAACTTGGCAACACCAGAGATCAACATGTTTCAATGATAAAATATCTCCAAGACCAGTAATATAAGCCTAAGAAAATGATAGAATTGGTGTCAAAATTACCAACGAGACACCATACAACACTACAATCCACTGGTAAAAATTCTAATCCTTTGTTTTCATGAAAACCTAACAGAAAAAACTCCCAAGCCAGCTTGCCCTAAATATCAGTCAATGTATAAGCATTTCGATTGTATAATATCATATTGATAAATACAGGAATTCATGAAAAACAAACTTAAAATAGCTATAAAAAGAGAGAGCACCAAAAGAGAATACCACATGATGGCCAGAAACAGAGTTCGATTCGACATGGCTGAAATGATCTAGATTTGCTGAAGAACACAAACTCAGCCTTGGAGAGAGGGATAGTGACATAAACATGCAAAAGAAGGGAGAGAGAAGGGTGAAATCGAAAGGAGGGGAGGGAGAGTAAGAGTGAGAGAAAATGATGGAGAGAGAGAAAAAATTAGATTGGGAGAGAGAGCGGGACCAAGGTTAGGAGAAATTAGTGTGATTGTTAGAGAGAGAGAGAGACTCACTGGCTAAGCTAGGTGAGGCGGCAAAAATGACTCCACGGAATCGAGCAGCACTAGGTGGGAAAGGGTTGCAGTGCATAGCGTGAGAGAGAGAGAGAGAGAGAAGACAAAACCTTATATAGAGCATTGGGATGGGGGAGAAGAAATAAAATGGAAGGATTTTGAAATCTTGACCTTTTGCAATGACAATAGTCGCCGCAAAAGGTTTCCTTGTGCAAAACATTTTTAGTGTACATGCAATGTCGCTTCAAAAGGTTAAAAATCACCTCAACAATATTCAATATATATTACAAAATTTTGCTTGCTTAGTAAGTCTTTAAAAAATTATAGCTAGCTATCGATCTATAGAGAAGTGCTTTTTTCTCATGAGTCAAGAATTGCATCAAATTTTCTAGGAAATCTTTACCAATTTCCTCGTAAGTGTTAAAAGAGACGTTTCAACCCAATATATCAACGTTCTGATAACTCTTCCTTTACCAAAGCCAGTTTCTTTCCCTAATTCCCACCACCCATTGTTCCCCCGGTACTAGATCTTTTTCTAGCTAGGACTAGCTAGTCATCGATCAAAGACAACTTGCTAGATATCCCAATCATTTTGCATCTTTTTTATACCACATGATCCAAATCCATGATTACCGCCCACAATAATGGTGACAAAAAAGCTTAATTATATATATGAGCTAATTAACCTCATGATCACCACTAGTGCATCAACATTAAGTTTCAGGATCTTCAGTAATTTGCTCGTATTTCTTCATGATTTTTGCCACTTTAAAAGGGATCGATGGGGGAAGAGTTTGTACAAGTATAAATCGGGAGGGAGCTAGCTAGCATGATCTAATGAATGCATGCAGACTTGCAGCTAGCTATATATATATATATACACACACACACGAGATCAAAATGCTAGCTAGCTAGCTTTTCGATCTTCTGCAAAGCGCGCATGCAGTTAGCTAAGCGCTTGCTTACATGCATGCATGGTAGGCCCAGTAGGTAGGAGCAGAGCCAGTACCCTCTACAACAGATGAAGGAGACGCAAAAGTACTTGTGATAATCAAAAGTAGTGAAGGCCGATTATCGATCGAGGTCATATGTATATATATATAATATATATAATCTATTTATCGTTTATTTTCTTATCATTCTCTTATCATCTTAAAATGTGATATCTTATCATCTTAAAATGTGATATTAGATGATATGTTCATAAATAAAATATAATAAATAGTTTTCAATCATTTAATATCACATCATAAAATGATAAATGATGATAGGATATATGATGAGAATTAAAATAATAATGAGTAGTATTAATGATATATGTGTATTTATATATATATATATATATAATTTGGATCAGGCAGTACTGGTCAATTTTATATAAGTGTGATCCAGATGAAATCACATATCCGGATATTTCGAGGTGACAATTATATATGTTCACAAGATATTGACCAAAACATGACAAGGCTATTTTCAACTAGCTAGCTAGCTATT
>QGSO01002364.1:0-21776 GCA_011037825.1 Carya cathayensis | reverse complement strand
ATTAATTTTTTTAAAATATACAGTTATCTGCGGAAGCTTTTCAATAAAAGCTTCAATTTGGTGCTTTTTAAAAGAGTAGATTTTCAGCTTATTTAGGTGATTAAAGCACTTTTTATAAATTTACCAAACATATCATTTTTTCTTTAAAAGAGCTTTTAAACAATTAAAAGTACTTTTTAAACTTTCAAACTCAATCCCAAACATGCTCTAACTTCTTCACTGTAAATCCCTCAACTTTCCTCACAAAACCCTGAACCTTCTTCTTCTCCTCTATAAATCGCAAAAAATCCCTTGACAATTTTGAAAACCCCAAGTTCTCTAGTCTTCTGCTTCTCAATCACGGAATATGTTTTTGACGGCGAGACCTTCTTCTTCTTCATCTATGTGATTCTCTCAATCCCCTCACGTGCATTGTGATTTCCCCCTCCCTTCATTCCCTTACATTGTGATTTTCCCCCCGATGTGATTTCCCCCATCTCAATCCTGTGACCCTTCATCTTCCCACGACGATGTGAGACCAAACACTACAAAACTACATCCAGAAATCTGCGAGAGAGGTAACCCCTTCTTACTCATTGTTTCTCCGTGATGCTAGTATTTATGAATACATTTCTAGACTTTTGTGTATTTATTCCTCTTATTTTATCTCCAAGGTTTAGATCAACTGCTAACTGTTTTGCTTTTCATGCTGTAAAAATTACTTGGGGTTTTTTTAATTTATTTCCAATTATTTAGGACTGGAGTAAGAATAAGGAACATTTTTACATTTCCAACATATAGTTGATCAATTTGGTGATTCACAAAGAACAATCAAAGAGACTTGAGCGTGGCTATCATGACATCTGGGTGATGCATATCTCACCACTTTCAATACTGGTTCATGTGTTCTTGGTTGATGACTAGAAGAATTTCCTTATTCACATTCTCCATTGCCAATCTTGCCACCTAAGATTTCTTAGAGAGTTTCTTCTCGAACCTAGTTTAACTATTTCCATCTTTTCTCTCAGCCAAATATATATATCTGTCTTTTCTTTTGTTAAATTATTTCTGGGATGCAAGCTATGAGGTACTGGGTACATATTCCATGCATTAACAATTAATAATCCTACATTTAAATGCATATAATCATTGCAATTGGGCCACACTACATTTAATTACATTGCAGAAGGATATATAAATATATTAGAACCTTTCAATTAGAAAAGATCCTATAGTTGAAGGATATATTGTGTTTTTAATTAATTTGGGTTTCCTGCTTGTAAAAATATTATTAAATAAATGTGAAATTAACATTTCCTTCCTAGTAGTTCATGTTGCATATCAGGAACGTATCTCACTTTTTTTACTTCCTTGTTCCCATTCTCTTTTTGTATGGTTTGTAACAGCAAATACCTGCTTCGTGTGTATAATAAGTGGCATGATTAATACAATTTTTTTAGTTTCCTTGCTTGTGACACAAACAGCCACATTAACATTTAATTGTCCATCTTGTAACTAAGACAAATTTGAAGTCCAAAACCTTGACTTAGAAGTTCAAACACTAATTTATTTTGTTCTCCACTTAGGGATAGCAATGGAGGTTGAAGTTTTGATGCGGACACGAAAATGAGAGCAAACTAAAAGAGTGGTGAGTGTCAAGAAGACTGCTCTACAAGCTGATCTATGTTCTTTCTGCTCTACAAGAATTGCATGTATTACAAGAAGATTGCTCGACAAGCTCTGCAAGAATTGCATGTATTACAAGAAGACTCCTCGAAGAATTTCATGTTTTCTACTATGTTCTTACCATCTCTACAAAACTTGGGAGGAGACTACAATACTTGGGAGGAGAATTGCATATATTACAAGAAGACTCCTCGTAGAATTGCATGCCTTGCCCTTGGATTATATCCATGAGGATCCTTAACGTGTGACTCTCGCCTTTGATTTTTATCTAATCTGAATCCAAGGTTACTTTTGTAATAGAAATCTAAACTTACCTTCTTGTTATTGTTTCTTTGGTCAACTAATGATTGGGGAGATCGTTAATTGTCTCTGTTTCATTTCATTTCTTGTTTTGATATAAATTCTAAATCATATGCTAGAAAAATTTGATTCCCATTATGTAAAAAAAACGTCAAATGAGAACTAAGACTTGACCCGATTCTGATTTTGCTTTTAATAATATATATATATATATATATATAAATTTTAGATTAGTGTTAGAAAATTTTGGTTTCTATTATATGGACAAAAATCACAAATGAGAATCCAATTTCTAGTTCCATCTTGTTTGATCAGTATTATAAAATTATTTGACAATGTCTATTGAACATGATAATTATATCAAAGTTATGATGTTGTTGGCATATTTCATATTTGCAAGCTTACCAAGCCATACATGTTGGGGATCTTACAAGGCTAGATCTTATTCAAAATAACAATGAACAATGGACAAAAGGGACGAAACAAAGCACTTTTCTATGTCCTTGATAGCTGTAAAATTGATGCAAACAATATACCAATATTCTTGAGCAAGTAACTGGTAACCAAAGCTTTCAAATTCGTCCATCTAATTTTCCCAAAACATCAAGGCCTAAGTGCTTAACAACGTTAAAAATTTAAAATTTATCATTCTTGTAGAAACACAAAAGTTGTAGAACTGGGCATAAACCAAAATAGTAGAAATTGATAGTCTTATAATTATGTACATCAGAGTCTGAATTTCATAGAGATATCAGCATATACACAAGCTACACATGGTGGATGCTACCAAGCTATACATCATCTACACAAACTACACTACAGCATCTCCACAACACAACAAGTGTTTGCACACAAAATCCCAAGTCTAAAATCTACATAAGTAACACTAAGTACATCTCCACAACTGGACACAAAAGGAAGCTGCATATAATGATAAGAATAAGGTGCACTTTCCAAGCAACACCTCATTTCATTAAAATCCAAAATACAATGGCTGGAGCACATAATAGATTTCCTACTTCACAAAGATTCATTAGTCTGAATAACTCAACATACATGAATGAAAGGAAATACACCAGTTCAGTTTCCAAACTAAAACAACAACAACAAAGTATTGTACTTTTCTAACTTAGTGTATATAAATACAACAACAAAGACAAAATCAACTCCCACGGCCACTATTTGGCTGCAACTATTTTTTTTATAGGTACTATTTGGCTGCAACTATTTCCATAGATCTTCAGTTTTGCTAGTGTCTAGAGTGTTGTCCAATACCATTTTCGATCTCCATCATTGTTTCTGTAGAAAAAGACAGAGAAAAATTTATGCGGGCTGGATTAAACTTCCAACTTTGTTATGATTCGAACTTAGAATCTTTGTTATGATACCATGTGAAATTACCCCGGAGGAAGGAAGATAAAAATCTGGGAAAAATATATATCTTTGTCAATCTTGGATATTAAGAGAACCCCAAAGTTATTACTCATTTTTGTACTTGCTGTTTTATTTTCCAATTATTTCTTTAATTAAGAGAAGAAAAGAGAATGGTAAACAATAGAATACTAGAAATTCTCTTCTAGAACCTTTAAAACTCAAAGTGAAAGAACAACAATGTTTTCTGAGATAAGAACCAACGCACTCTACTCCAGAACAAGTCCTGCACAAAAATCTACTCCTTAAAAACAAGACAAAATGTTATAAAGATCCTAAAACCTATCAAAATCCTTTCCATGAATACAAAAAGAATGTTGCTTGCTACATTGGATAATAGAAATACAATAATCAACATGAAAAATAACTAAAGGTCAAACAAAAAAGCACATACCGTTTTGATCTTAATCTCATGGAAAAGGTTGGGGAAGTCTGTTTTTCAGAATGGCTGACACCAAGATTGCATGCAAAAGGTGAAGAACAAAAGGAGTGTGACAAAAGTTGGGACTAACAGAGACTGAAAATAGAACAACTGGAGTTGCTTCAATGCTCCATATAGCAGATCAAAGCAAGACATCATAAATCCTCTACTTCACACTCCTCTGCTTCTTGGTAAGCCTTCTTCTTGTTATAGAGAGAGAGAGAGTCTGATATAAAATAAGCACATCAAATTTAGAAGGAAGGAAACCTTAAGGGGCCATTTTGATTACCATCTTCTTCAATCGTAGCATCATAAAAAAAAATAAAAAGGCTCAATAATAACAGGGACTAAACAATTAGTATTTGTAGAGCTTGGCTCTATTTGATCTTTACTCTCCACAAGTTTCTGCTTCACAATTGGATTAACTTTTGGCAAATCAGTAGATTTACCAATTGGAACATTAGTGAGGTTCTTACACAGAATTGTCATGGCCATGCACAATTTTTTGCCAAACGACTTTTCATTATTTATTCCAATTCAAATGACATCCTCCACAACATTAGATAAATCCATTTCTATACATACCCTTAAAATAAATCCATATTTTTGTTGCGATTGCTTCAAGGGTAAAGGAATATTCAAAGAACTCACCCACAACACCCATGCACTAGCAAGTTTATATTTCACAGGTTCACATTATCCATGCACTAGCAAGTTTATATTAACCCATCAACACCCAAAGAGCATGCATTTCCTAGCTCCATATTGCTTACAAATTAATAGAAGATTTTTTAAACCCTTAAATTGGCTCTTTAAACCACCAGATCATCTCACATTTCCATGCATTTATAAACCTTTCCCACTACGATATGGAAAATAATGTTTCACCCGGTGTCCTAAATCTATGCCAGTGAGTAGAAAATACACAAACGGGGATTCTATGATAACATAACAGCGTAAAAGCACAAAAAAACAAATTAAACTCATTTCTTTCGTGAGCATTGTGATAAACAAGAAGTAAAGAATACCATATTATCTCAACGAATATAAAAATAAAAAATAAAAATAAAAATAAAAATAAAAACCAGAAGAATGAAAACCCCCAAGCTATCATTATTGAAGAGCACCAAATTATGCAGCACTCAATTGAAGGATCAAACGGTAAAATACAAAATCAAAGAAAATCAACAGCACATAACTCAAATCATTTAAAGAGGTTGTTATGCATAAATATAATAGAGAGACCAATGAATCTCTAGAAAAATAACAGGAAGTTTTGATGAAAAACTACCCGTGTTTAGCCGAGAAAATAAGAGAAAATGAGAACTTGAAAACGGAGATGGAGTATCAAATACGATTTAAAATAAAGGAGTTAAATATGTTAGAGAGAGAAATCGAGAAAGCGCCGTACCTGAAATTGCAGTTCAGAATTGGGGATCAGACAACGAAGATAAGAAATTTGGATAGAGAGAGATTAGGCTAGAGTATTGAAGTAAAGCAAAGGCGAAGAAATCGAGGGCAGAGAGTTAGAGAAAGAGAGTTAAGGGCAAGACAAGAGGACCATTCTCATCTCCATTTCTTTCTTCGTGTCCGCGAAAGTATGGGAGAGGCTGGTTTGCTTTGAATGAGCTTGCGGGTAAGGGCGGCACTAGGCAGTCGGATGAGCTTCGGGGGTGGTGCTTGTTGGTTTTGGCTTGATTTCCTGCTGAAAATGTATTTTTTGGAGCTTGGCTTGATTGTTGCTTGACCCTGGCTTGACGCTGGCTCGACCCTGGCTCAAGCTAAGGTTAGCTCGACCCTCTGCTCGACAGTCCGCTCGAGTGAACTCATCCAAAGAGTTCCGCTCGACCTCCGCTCGACAGTCCGCTCGAGTGAACTCTTCCAGAGAGTTTCGCTCGACTCTGCTTGATTGTCCGCTCGAGCGAATTCTTCCCGAGAGTTTCGCTCGACTTCCGCTCGACTTTCCGCTCGAGCGAATAATGCAGCCCTAACGTGCGCTCGACAGTTCGCTCGACGTCCGCTCGAGCGAATGTTCTGAATCAGCGCCTCAGCTATAAATACATCATTTTCTCTTCATTTTGAAGAGCCCTTCAGCAGCCAAGTTTGAGAGAGTTTTGAGAATCCTTTTGTATACAATCCTAAGAGTCCATTGGGTGTATTGGGGCTTTAGGATTAAGGATTTTTTGTGTTCAATACTCTTGTACTCCATCTTTTGTTCATAGTGAATTTGTTGAAACCGACCCCGACAGTGGATGTAGGCTCACATTGAGCTGAACCACTTACATCTTGGTGTTCTTTGTGTGCTTGTTATTTTATTTGTTGCTTCCGCTATTATTTACTTCAACTTAGCCTTTGTTTGTTCGGTCCATTCCCAACAAACTGGTATCAGAGAGTTAAGCTCTTTGCAAAATCTTGAGGAATGGCTATGGCAAAGTTTGAAGTGGAGAAATTCGACGGTCAAAACAGCTTTAGCTTATGGCGCATCAAGATGAAGGCTTTGTTACGACAACAAGGCTTGTCGAAAGTTTTGGAAGGGAAGGTATCCGATGATTCTCCTGCATCGTCAAGAGATCAAGATGAGAAGGCACATAGTGCCATTTTGTTGTCACTATCAGATGGAGTTTTGAGGGAGGTTGCTGATGAGGAGACCGCTTCCGGTCTTTGGTCCAAGCTTGAGAGCTTGTATATGAAGAAGTCGCTCACCAACCGTTTGTATTTGAAGCAGCGACTATCCACTCTCAAGATGAGGGAAGGTACTCCTATTTCCGATCATCTAGATGAATTTAATAAAACTATTATGGATCTAAGGAATATTGATATTAAGCTTGATGATGAGGATCAAGCATTAATTTTGTTGTGTTCGTTGCCGGTATCATTTGAAAGTTTTGTGAACTCGATGTTGTATGGTAGAGATACCATCTCCGTGGTAGATGTAAAATCTACTTTGAACTCTAAGGAGTTGAGAACAAAATTGGGCATACAAGGCACGAACAATCAAGCCAATGGTTTGTTTGTGAAATATTCCTCTGGTGGTAGATCTAATGCAAGAGGTTCGAATTATGGTGGGAGTAATTCCAGTAGTAGCTCTAAATTTAACAAGAAAAATGTTAAATGTCACTACTGTCATAGATTTGGTCATTACAAGAATGAGTGTCCCAGATTGAAGGAGGAAAGTAAAAGTTCCTCCAATGTTGTTAGCGTTGAACAGTCTAACAACTCTGATATTGTCCTAGCAGTCAGCGGCTCTAGTGGTCACTTTGGTAACAAGTGGGTCATGGATTCAGCTTGTACATTCCATATGTGTTCCAGGATAGATTGGTTCACTACCTATGAATCAATCAACGGTGATTCCGTTTTGGTTGGAAATGATATGGTTTGTGATATTGTTGGGATTGGTTCAGTTGAGATTAAGATGTATGATGGAACCGTTAGAACATTGTCTAACATTCGGCATATTCCATCTTTGAAGAAAAATCTTATATCTTTGGGCATTCTTGATTCCTTTGGTTACCAGTATTCAGCTGGAGGTGGAGTCATTCGAGTCTACAAGGGCTCTTCGGTGGTAATGACAGGGAAGAAGACAGATGGTCTTTATTTTCTTCAGGGCAGTACAGTGATTGGTGGAGCATCTTCAGAGGTTCCAGACTCAGGTATTACTCATTTATGGCGCATGTGATTGTGCCATATTGGTGAATGAGTATGGTCATGTATGAGTAGGCAATTTTTACTTTGTGTTTGTACTCATATTTGTTGATGACCATTTGAGGAAGAATCTGGATTTGTTTATCTCTGTTTTGTGATGTGTTCAAGCATTTGTGAAGGCTAGTGATCTACAGACAAGAAGGTAGAGCGTTGTTCGTACCATACAGTTGGATCCACTCCACAGAAATGGAGTAGTTGAATGGAATGAGACGGACTCTTGTGTGAGAGCCCGTAGTATGCTTTTGGATTTGCCAGGCTTGTCTACAGATTTGGGTGAAGCGGTCAATACAGCTTACTATTGGTTGAACCTTCTCTTCTTTACAATTTGTTTTTCAGTTGTTGTTTCCACAGGAAAGGAGAGCATGGTTATAGCAAGAAGGTGGAGTTGCTGGGAGAGCTTCACAATAGAGTGCAGGTGGTACTTTAGATCATGCTATTGAAATTAAGTATGATTTTGATTTTGGCATTGGCGTACAGTGAGAGCAAGTCTACAGTTTCATTTGGTAGATAGAGGAGACAGTTTAGTCACCTTTGGGATATGCTGATGCAGACTTTGAGGTGTTCTTACTTTGGCAGAGAATATTTGTTGTAGCCTTCGTGTGTATTCAGAAGCCGTTGTTCAAGTAAGCAGTCTGTTCAGTGGTGCGTTGCCTTTTGTGTGAAGAGGTTGATTCTTCATTAGGACCAAGCTTGTGATTTGGTCAAATTGTTTATGGTGTTGAAGACTTTTGGGTGGAAATTGAGTTCTTCAAGGATAGACGTTGTGTTCGGGTTTGGTGATTCCCCTTTGGTGTTTTGTTGGTGGGAATCGATTCTTTGGTTAATGAATTTTTTGTTAAGGCTTGACGGAATTCAAGCCAAGGTGGAGATTTGTTGGTTTTGGCTTGATTTCCTGCTGAAAATGTATTTTTTGGAGCTTGGCTTGACTGTTGCTTGACCCTGGCTTGATGCTGGCTCGACTGTGGCTCGACCTTAGCTTAAGCTAAGGTTAGCTCGACCCTCCGCTCGACAGTCCACTTGAGCGAACTCATCCAGAGAGTTCCGCTTGACAGTCCGCTCGAGCAAACTCTTCCAGCGAGTTTCGCTCGACTCCGCTCGACTGTCCGCTCGAGCGAATTCTTCCCGAGAGTTCCGCTCGACTGTCCGCTCGAGCGAATAATGCAACCCTAACGTGCGCTCGACAGTTCGCTCGACGTCCGCTCGAGCGAATGTTCTGAATCAGCACCTCAACTATAAATACATCATTTTCTCTTCATTTTGAAGAGCCCTTTAGCAGCCAAGTTTAAGAGAGTTTTGAGAATCCTTTTGTATACAATCCTAAGAGTCCATTGGGTGTATTGGGGCTTTAGGATTAAGGATTTTTTGTGTTCAATACTCTTGTACTCCATCTTTTGTTCATAGTGAATTTGTTGAAACTGACCCCGACAGTGGATGTAGGCTCACATTGAGCTGAACCACTTACATGTTGGTGTTCTTTGTGTGCCTGTTGTTTTATTTGTTGCTTCCGCTATTATTTACTTCAACTTAGCCTTTGTTTGTTCGGTCCATTCCCAACAGTGCTGAATAGAGAGATGGCGCCGCCAGGTGGCTCTGGGTAGAGGAAGGTGACGCGACGCGGGCGAGGGAGGAGGTATTTCGTGGGGCAAATTCGAATGGGGAAATTTCAAATGGGAAAAGAGAAAATGAACTGAGATCAAAACGTTTTGTTTTAAAAACAAAAGAACAATTACAAGAAGAAGCCACGTAGTGAGTTCATTGTGTGCACTGCTACAGTAACTTAGAAGAACTCTTATTAAAAATACTCAATTTTCAAACCCCAACACACTGTATGATAAGAGAGTATAAATCTTATTCCAACTAACCAAATGTGGATAGACTTTCTTGTATGCATATTGTAATTTTAGTTATTTCATTTTTTATTACTTTATTTGTGGGCTGCCCATATGACATTGGTGCCTGATCTCCTACTTATGAATTAATAATGTATTGGCTGCTCATTTAAAATTTATTTTGGCCTATCCATAAAATTTAATCTCATATAAAAATGAAATAAATAAAACACATCTCATATAAAATAAAATATATATTTTTATTATACAAAAATCTAACCATAACCAGTAGTATTTCTAACCTCTTTTCATTTTTCAAATATAAGAGCTTGACAATAAGTTTGGTGAAGGAACAACAAAGCTTTTAATGCTCAGATCAGTTTAGCTCAACTTTGGATCCAAAGGATGGGTATAAATCATTAGGGCCCATTTGGTTACTCAATCTCTCCCAACTCATTTCAATATATTTTATCTAATTATTACAATTTTTTTAAATTTTACACAAAATATAATAAACAATTCAACATTTTCAAATTCTAAAGTAATAATAATATTAAAAAATAATATTCTAACAATATTTTATTCAACTTTCAACTTTCATTTCAATTCAATTCAACATCCAAACGCAGCCTAATCTTGATGATATATGTTGTCTTGCAGAAAAGTATTATCCTCTTGATTTATTTGAGAATGAGAAAATCAATTTAAGGTTTCAATTGAAGCATTTTGAAGTTGATGTGCTTAGCAATCCAAAGTTTCAAAATTTGAGATCTATTGTAAATTTATGTCGAATATTGGTAGAGATAGAAATCAAAGGCATACTATCTTATTGATATATTAATTTATCTATTTTATTTTATTTTTATCTTTTATCTAAAATTATTTTATTTTACCTCTAAATCCAAACTAACGTACGTACGTGAAATAGATGTAGATATGGAAAAGGGATTAATTACTCAATCAATTTTTTTCATTTTCTAATTATTTTAAAAATATTTTTAGATTTTTAATTTGTGAAAATCTACCCATTGATTTTGCAATTAACCCAATTAAAAGAAATGATATTTAGCATCACATTTGACAAATTAAAGGATAAATAAAAATTGTTTTTTAACTTTTTGAGTTTTTTTTTTAAAAGGAAAATGACTTATTTATGGTTGTGATATATGATTGAAAAACAAAAATCATTTTTATTGATAGTTAGCAAATATGAGCTGCCAAATGGGGTCCACCTTAGTAATTAGCTTATAAATAAATAAAGAAATGTTTTGTATAAATTTTAAATAGTCAAAATGTTATACAAGTCTTTGTAAAAAAATTAATTTTCATTAATAAGACTTATTATTTTAAAAAATATTTATTTATTTGAGATTTTTACCTAATATATATAAACGGATCTCTATCACTCACACACTCAGGTCTTGCTCACCAAGTTTCCAAGTGCTTACAAAGTCTTGCTCACCAAGTTTCCTAGTGCTTACAAAATGGAGAGGAAATGGCGGGCGGGCGGCAGGACCAAATGTATAATATGTAAAGGGGACTAGGGGAGTGATATATATAATTTTAATTAGTTTTCTTTTAATTCAGACTTCGTCCTTTTGTGGGCACGTGAAAGAAATGTATATATATAAAAAGACCCCCGCGTCTTCAATCTTTCTACTCTATTTTAATAGTCTTGTCACGTTCTTGACGTCTAATATGGGCGACCGGAGGACAAGATTGCGCCCAGAGATTGGGATTAATCGTTCTTGACGTCTAATATGGGCGACTGGAGGATAAGATTGCGCCTAGATATTGGGATCGATCGTTCTTGACGTCTAATATGGGCGACTGGATAAGATTGCGCCCAGAGATTGGGATTGAGTAGGATAAAATTTATATTTTATTTTATTTTATTTTATTGTTATAATTTTTTTAAATTTTTATATAAAATATAATAAATAATTTAATTTTTTAAAAATTTTAAATAATGATAATATTAAAAAATAATATTTTAAATTTTTATTTTAAACTTAAAATTCTTATATTATTCTTATATTCTTAATAATACTTTATTAAAAATACTCAACTTTTAAAACACCACCAAACCGTCTGACAAAGGACAACTTAACAACTCCCAATAAAAAAATATTGGTTGTGTCTGATGGCTCGTGGACAAGAAATCATTGACTTGGGATATGGTATATCGGGATGACCTGGGCACGACTAGCATTTCCTAACCAACATTAATTTGGCTGTCTGCCGTACACTGAATGCCGTGTATGATTTGACTACGTATTTTCCATCAATATTAGAGCACTAGTAGTGGACTCAACAAAACTAAAATATAGCTAAAGAATAGTCAAAATGTAGAAAAAGGTCCTACAATGGACTTAACAAATCTATAGTAAATTTGGCTTTCAACCAAATGGTTAACCAAATTTGTTGAGCCAACTTCACTAGCTAAACATTATTTTTAGAGTAAAATAATGCTGGATTCTTCTTTCACTTTAATTCTTCTGGTTTTATTTGTTTTTTGATGCGATTTCTGCAGTTTGGATTCTCAAGCTTTGATTAATTTTTTTCCTACATTTTTTATGCGATTTCTGCAGCTTGAATTCTCAAGTTTCTTTCACATTTTTTATGCGATCGTTACTGCATTTAAACCATCAAGAGGGCATAGAGTGCATCAAATTAATAAATAAACACATAAAAGAAGTTATAACATTTGCAATTTATTAAACATTTACTGTTGTTCAAAAAATTAATATTTTAATAGAATGGTGAAAGATTTGTTGAGCCTATTATTTGATGTTGTAAAAAGTGACTAGCTAAAATTTGTAAAAGTGAATTGTTTAGCTAAATTTTAGCTAAAGATTGTTGAGCCCACTACTAGTGCTCTTAGAGGAGTATTATTAGTCGTAAATCTCCTACATCACATATTTTATTTTTTAAATTTTTTATTTTTAAATTTATTTAATTCTCCTATTCATTATTTATATATCAAATATTTAATAAAAAAATTAAAAAAATAAATAATATGTGATGTATAGATTTATATTTAAAATCTTTCATATTGGATCATATCAAATCTTCATTTCGGGTAACGTGTAGCAATTGATCACTCATACATTGACTTGTAACAGTAGTCTACCGATGACGTGTGTCGTGATCTGTACTCGATCCGTCAGCAAGCTGGAAACAAACTCTATAAATGAAATAGAACGGCGCCATCGTGTGTTGCATCCTCTCATGTGATATGCAGCGCTTCAAGATAGGTGTTGACGCCAAGAACCTGCAGGTCACCATGAATCCTGGTAATTTCTCCTTCTTTCTTTCTTTTCGATCAGTTATAAGCATGCAACTTTCTAAATAAATTTAACTTTTAAATATCATTTCTATCGTTTTTGCAAAAAAAAGAAAATTTAAGATTTTATAGTACATCTTCTATGTTGAGACATTAATATTGTTGATCTATGTACTATGATTTTATTAAATTTAATTTTGCAAATGGCTTTTTAGAAGCAGTTATATATAATGGGTTCTTACCTCTTTAACATATCTTCGCAAAATTCTAACCCGTGATAAATTTATCTTATCCTGTTTTATCATGGAAGGTTCTGATGGCAAGCCTACGAACAGTTTCACTTATGACAATCTTGAAATCGGGGTGTCTTCTGCTGTACTGGAGGTTTTTGTTAGGGAGCAAAACCCCACCGTGAAAGAGAGGGCTAAGAGAATTTTGGAGGGCTATGTCTCCAAGATGAAAAATGCTTTGGAGGATGAAACAATTCGTCCCAAGCTTAAGCCTGCATTTAAGGATAAGATTGAAGAAGCCATTAAACATTCGAATGGGTGGTTAAAGTACGTTAAAAATCCGCAGGCAGACGACAACGAGATCAATAAATATTTGAAAAGGAATCAACAAGAAATCTATGATCCCGTCATTGAAGAAATCAAAAAGCTTAAACAATCAAGCAGCTCCACTTGATCAAGTTAGAGATGACTGCTATATATGTAGTCGATCTGCCGAATGGAACTCGTACTAAAGTTGAAACGATATTAATATGTTACCACTTTGTATGTCAGACCTTTTAATTGTACTAGTTTTAATATTGTTGTTGTGTTTAAATTTGTGCACAATAGTACTGTTCGATCGTTACATGTTGATCTATGTACGTACTATGATTTTATTAAATTTAATTTTGCAAATGGCTTTTTAGAAGCAGTTATATATAATAGATTCTTACCTCTTTAAAGAATCATACGAAAACCATTTATGTTTTTGAATAATTATAAGAATAACATATTTATTTAGAAACATAACTATAAAAGAAACTCATACGAAGAAAAAAGCTCATGCTAATTTTCTTCAATTTTTTTTTAAAGAAAAGTGGGGTCAAAACAATAATAATAATAATAATGTCTCACATGCATGAGTACTTTTCTGGTAAGATTAACCCATGTGAGATTTCAATAATAATAAAAAAAAAAAATCCACGCAATTATAGGAAGATATATAGTAAGAAAAGATCAGTGTTTAGAAGAAAGTGGAGAGAAATATAAACAATTAATTAAAGATATTATCAATTACATACTATCCATTAAAATTTGATATTCTCCCTTAGACTTAGGTCTAGTTTGAATACAAGAAGTGTTTCATCTCATTTTATAATTATAATTTTTTTAAATTTTCATATAAAATATAATAAATAATTCAAATTTTTCTATCTTAAAATAATATTAATATAAAAAAATAGTATTTTATTCAATTTTTATCTCAACTCACTATCCAAATGACATCTTAATCAATTTATCCTAACTATAGCTTTTTTCCCCCACCATAAGAAAGATTGAAAGATTTTATTTGGAAGCTTTCTTCCGCTAGCTTGGGGCCTTAGCGGCTGCCTAGGTTGCCTAGTGGAAGAATCAGCTTTGGTTATATATGATAGAGAGTAAGGGCTCGTTTGGACACTTGAAGCATCGCATGGTTTGAAGTAATAAGATGTTTTTATTGAGTTTTGAGAAAAGAGAGTTATAAAAAATTGAATAAAAATATCCAAAAGTGTTTTGTATTTGAGTAGTATTTGAAAAGAAAATTACGAGCAGTTTAAGAATTTTAAGAATATAAGGTAAAGAGTACTAAGGGTTTGTTTGGACATTTAAAGTATCTCAGAATTTTGTAAATAAAAGTAAAATTATTAGAATTAAAATGTTTTGTTGAATTTTGATAAATGATTGAGAAAAATTTAAATAAAAATATTATAAAGTTAAAAAACTGTTCGAATATATTTTTTTTTTTACTTTTGAAATAGTTATATTAGTTTGTGTTTTATTTTGAAGTTTTTAAAATTTGTATTGATTTTTGTGTTTGAATAATGACTAGGTAATGATTAGACAAAAATGTTAAAAGATTTAAAATTAAAAAATGTTTCGTGTTTGAGTAATTTTTGAAAGAAAAATTATGATTGAAAAAGTTTTGAAATTTTAAGAATGTAAGTGTCATGTCTCATCCCTGTGTTGAAACATCCAATGTTAAATTTTCAACATATCTTCGTACAATTCAAGCTTGTGATAGATTTATTTTGTTTTATCTTATCATTGAAGGTTCTAATGACAAGTCTACAAGCAGTATCACTTACAAGAATATTGAAATCAAGGTGCCTCCTATTGTACTGGAGGTTTCTGTTAAGGAGAAAAAAAAGGACAAGGATGACATTTTCAATCCCGAAGATGATAGATCCAAAGTGATAGCCAAGGCTAAGAAAATTTTGGAAAGCTATGACATCCAGGAGATGAAAAATGTTGTGAATGATAGAAAGCTTGAGCCTGCAGTTAAGAAGGAGATTGAAATAGCCATTAACCATTTGAATGAGTGGTTAAAGTACGTTAAGGATCCGCAGACAAACGAAAACGAGATCAAGAAATATCTGAAAAAGAATAAACAAGAAATCTATGATCCCATCGTTAAAAAGATCAAACAACTTAAACAATCGAGCAGCTCCACTTGATCGAGTTAGAGATGACTGCTATATATTTAGTCGATCTGTTGAATGGAACTCGTACTAAAGTTGGAGCGATATTAATATGTTACCACTTTGTTTGTCAGACCTTTTAATTGTACTAGTTTTAATATTGTTGGTGTGTTTAAATTTACACGCAATAGTACTGTTCGATCGTTACATGTTGCAACATTTGATATTTTTGGAGTGAAATTTCTGGTTGTTGTTATATATATGTTGGTGTATGTTAATCTGAGAGTGTTACAGCTTGTTTGGGAGGAAAGAATGGAATGGAAAAAATAAAATGATTTTAGAATATTTTAATGTTTTTCATGTTTAAGAGTTTCATAAGAAGGAAATGAAATAAGAGTTCCAACGTTTCTTTGGATATTAATAATTAAGAGTGAATGGAACAAACATATATGATTTTTTCATAAATTCTACATCACATATTATAATCCATCATGAGATTGCAACCGAGATAAAAACAAAACAAAACAAAAGATGAAAACATACAATGTGTACATTTTTATTTCAACAGAAGTCTGAAAATTTTGAAATCCTCTTGGCCTCTTCAAGTGAAAGCCCTTCCTCCACCCAAAAAAGGTCCAGTACCAAGGCCTTTTAAAAATGTTTGTGTTTATAAGTATGAAAAGCTCACTTGAGATTAACAATTAATTTTGAGAATGGGAAACAATTTAAAATTTTGTTTTAATGAGATGTGTATTTTGATTGGACCTGATAATTAGATTAAAATCATTTAATACTTTTTATGAATGAGGTGGAATTTTTTTATTTAGTTTTGGGCCGAAATATTTTTGGGGGCAGACTGTATAACTAAGTCGAGGCCCAAAATGAAGAAAAAAGCCCAAGTCTAGCATGCCCGAAACCCAAGCACGAGATAACCAAGATTAGTCTTCACAATTTTCACACCATCCACGCCACGCATTCTCTACCCTTCTAGGGTTCACGGTAGTATATATATCTATATATAGTTTTCCAGGATAGGGTTTCTGCAGCCCTGTGTTACAATGAAAGGTCTCCTTCACGTAGTTGCCGTAGCCACTTCTCTTATAGCCTACTGCACCTCCACGCCGTGATAAGCCTCCATTGCAGTAGGGCACCGCCGCCTTTTTCCCCCATGGAAGCCCAACCGAGTACGTCAACAGCACGAAACGTACCTGTCCAGAACAAAACCACCGTGTGATAGCCACCACCCAGCCTACGCGACTTAACCACCACGATCCCAACGTGAGCTACTTTGCACCTTCACAGCAGCCAACAACCAAAAACCTCCTTGCACCACCACCGCCTAGGCCTTTTCAAACCACCAAACAACCTTCTCGATTCTCTCTTCACTGCTACTAGCCTCTTTTTTTAGCAACCGTAACAGAGCACATAAGTCCCTGTTTTAAAAAAGAGAAACATAGCAACTTTGGACACCACCGTAGACCCACGTTCCCTCCTTTGTAAGCCATCGTTCCTAGCCGAAAACGACCACACCACACGGCCACAGCTTGTCGTAATACCCCCTCGACCACCATACGTAAGTCTCTCTCTCTCTCTCTCTCTCTCCCGCTCTGCCGTCACTCCCAGCCACCTAGTCAATGCTTCGTTGCTGCCCTCACGGTGAGTCTGTCGCATGGTGCCCGCTCGTGACTCTCTATTAGTTTCATCCGAAACATTGCTTGTTCTTTTTCTTGGTCGTAAGGTCTCCAATAAAGCCTAATAACAGATGCAAACTTGATTTTTATTTTTTGGGCTGGGGGTTACCTTGGATCTAATAGACTTTGTTTACGTACTAGGCTTGTTGTTGATTGGGGTTGGGTTATGTTAAATAATTATGAACTAAACATGTATGCTATTGGGTTGGACATGGGTCCTAAATTATTTTGGACCTGGTAATATATTTTGTTAAAGCAAGTGTTATAATGGTTAAGTGGGTTGAGCTTTATTTTTAAATAGACTTGTGATTGGGTTGGAATGAGATCAAGCGATTGATAAGTGGATATCAATAAATTTGGAAGAAGATGATACTTTAGAGTTACTTGAATTTTAGATTATTTTAAGGAAAAATAGGATATTTTGGTATTTCAAGTTTAAAATTATCAAAATACATGTTCTATTAAATATTTACAAAAGTTACGTGACTATTTTTCTAGGTGATGATTAACATTCATTCGATAGTATTGCGGGGAAATTCTAAAAAGCTAAAGAGTCCAGCTAATAGGGTTTCTATGATAGAGTTCGCATAAAAAGAAAATTGAATTGAGGTTGATTCTATAAAAAATGTGCATGATATATTTTGAAAAGAAATTTGAAAAAACTTCAGTATTTGTTTGGCATTACTCATGAAATTTGTATGAACGAGGAAAGTATTTTTGTCATGATTGGTGTAGACATTAGCTTATTTTAGAAATTTTGTTTCTGAACTATGCAAAAAGAGAGAATATGAAATTTTATGCATAATTATATGGTGATGATCTAATTCTGTTGTGTTTTGAATATGTTTAATACTCTAATATGATATGATGTGATCTCTAAAAAATTTTGGTGTGACATTCAGTTTTTGTTCTGTTTTGACATTACCACGGGTGTAAAACTGTGGCCTCTGTTTGGTTTGGTTTCAATCCTTAAGTCATAGGCTTGGAGTTGATACCAATAAGCCGCTAATATTGTGGTGTGATAACATCGGTGTTACTTACCTTAGTGACAATGCTGCCTTTGACCCCTGTACTAAGCATATAGAACTTGACTTCCATTTTGTTAGAGATAAAGTGACCTATGGAAATCTTGGCGTTCGGTTCTTATCGAGTAAGGACCAAATCGTTGACATCTTTACAAAACCGATTGTTTCTACTCTGTTTCACTTCTTGTATTCCAAGCTCAACCTACATGCTGTACCATTGACCTGGAGGGGAGCTGTTGAAGCATTATTTGATAAGGCAGTGCATGTATCTAATAAGGATAAAGCCCAACAACAACCAAATAGTGGTCAAGTTGATAAGGACAGAGTTCAGCAACAACCAGATAGAGATAAAGCTTCCTAATTTTTACATGATTGTATTTGTGTATATTTTGATGTTTATCAATACTCTATATTCTACCCTATAAGTATAATACAAAAATACTCTCTCTTGATCAAGTAGAGTTTTGCAGAAAATGTACTTTATTTAAGTGTTATATTACTGTCTCTCTAACAACTCATTATGGGCAGTGGATGAATGGCCCTGGGTACTAATTCGCCCTCCTGACACCCAAGCGGGGGCACCAACCAAATGGAGCAAAATTAGGGTCAGACCCAACTCTCCACGCCCGCCCATCTATGTAGGACTATTCACTTGGCCCAACTTGAGCTTCTTCTTTTTTTCTCCCCCCCCCCCCAAAGTCTCTCCTCAACCCGACCCAAAAATGGTTGCTTTTGAGAACACAATTCCGAACTAAACATGTTACCTAATTTTTCGACCCTAAAATATTTTTGAAAAAAGCGAGTATTAGCTCTGAAGCCTTCTCGTTATTTATTTCCCAGGTTAGCTCTGAAGCCTTTTCTTCTCCGATGACTGCGTGCCTCTCTAGCCAGTCCCATCCTCATCATTGAAGCTCTTTTCTCTTTCATGTTCTCCGATGCTTACCTCTCCGGCCACTCCTATTCACCGATGCAAATTTCGGTAAGCAATACTTCTTCTACGTACGCACGTTACCGATGTTGTTTTCTCTACCAATTAACTTGCTTGGGATACATTTCCTCCAACAAGTAGTGGATCGATCCAATCACTTCAAGCATGGCTTCCATTGTGTACCTTGTGGCTTTAACTCTCACTCTCTCTGCTTTGATTTGGTCTTGCTAGTTCTTTTGCTTGGAGAGTCGAGGCCATGCTTTTATATTAATTTCGCCTACAAGCATGCATTGCTACCGTTTAACCACTTCTAGTCTTCTTCCACGTCTATCCTACGATTTGGAGCAAGACATGGAATATAAAAATGAAAAGAAGATATCTACATGTGGAGTAGCAAATAAAAACAGTCCTCATTGAAACTAAAAACACTGAAGGTTGGGTAAAGATTGCAGTGATGGGTCTATCAGAATATTATTGCTACTGGGTAATCGGGCAATTGGATGACAACCAAGCTACAGTTACGAGGGAGACTGAAATTGGAATGAAGTCTCGATGCCAAGTTGAAAAAAATGGTAAAACTATTTTTTTCAAGAATTTCTGACAATTGTCAAAGCTGGCCCATCAAGATTTTAATATTTTAAGGAAAAGAAATCATGGACGGCTACTTTTATCAATGGAGGACTCACTTTTCGTTCTCTCAGTACACCTCCATCATCTCTAAATCCTTCATCTTTTGTGCTAATGCATTTCCCTTTCCATTCCTCTTCTACGAACATACCTCTTCTCATTTTCCAATTTGGGGACTTTCTTGCTCAGTGTTTGCAAGAAAAAGATGCATCTTCGATCTATTGGACTGCTTGTTTTCTTCTCCTAAATCTCCTTCCAACATAAAGATAAGGAAGATATACATACAGTTAAGGGTGAATTCGGTCCGGTCCAGTCGGTCTGAGGGGGGTATTATGGACCAGACTAGACCTATTCGGTTTAGGGATTTCCCACCCTGGACCGGACTGAAATAGATATGGACCGGTCCGGTCTGGTGCCAATCGGGATGGGCCGGTCCGGTCGGTCTCTCGGTCCCATTCGGGGCCCTCGGTCTGGTCAGTCTGCCCTGGTCCGAACTGGGCCTTTGGCCCAATCCGTTTAAATATTTTGGCCCACTACACATTTTGTCCAATTTTAAGTCCAAAAATACTAAAAAAAAAGATCTTGCAGGGAAAATAAAAATAATCAAGATTATCAATCTAATTATTTTAGTACAGCACTCCAAAAAACATTAAATATTCAAATTATCAATACTTGGCCATATACTAAGTCATGTTATGAATAGGCAGAATAGCTGCAGAAAATAAATTCAAAAATTTTCAAACATGGTGTAGTTAGTGCAACAGCAAAGGCAGCACTGCAAAAGTCCCAGACTCTGAGTTTCTCTAATTCCACCAATTCCAAACAACTTAAACGGTTAAACCAAATTATCCACCATTCATAGAATCATAATAATAATAAAAAAATAGAAATAAAAAAATTAAAAACAATCCCTAATAAGTAATAAGTTATAACTAATATAACAATTACATAATAATACACAGCTGTCAGCCTGTCACTTTCTTAGGCTCTTACCCTCTCATATTTACTGATTTACATCAATACAAAACACAAATATATATAAATATATATATGAACACATCTAAACTAGCAACCAAATGAAGTTCCTTCCATGCTACAACCTACTGTTACAAAATAACAAAACACATAATAAACTATAGCCACAAAGTTGCTGCCTCTAGGATTCCAACGTTGCTGCTACTTCCCTACTACTGCCACAAAGTTGTTGCTACTTAGTTCTTGCTACTGATACTCATGCACTGCAGTTTGCACATGCCACTTATAGTGAGAGTTTGAGCAATTATGTTATGAGTTATGACTCTATGAGCAACTAAAATATGTTACTGATTAGTGATTTTAGGACCCTTAAAAGAAGTAAAAAATAATTATAATAATCAGATATGAGACATTATGTTAGCAAAAAGCATATATATATTTACATGATGAGCTTTCAAGTTGCTTTAAAAAATAGAGTTCAAACTAATCATTTAGGTGTCTAATAGTACTAGACCCATGTGATTTCAACTTATAAATGTTGTGTTCTTGGTTATTGTTTGGAGTTACTAAGGACTAAAGCAGGGCTGATCAGATTTAAGTTACTGAGTGATTTGAGTGTCCAAAACTTGAGTGATTATCAATTTAATGATTTAAAGTATAAAAATGGTCTGGCCATTATAAGCATGTAGACTGAAAGCTTTGAACTCAATTTAACTAGTTTTGAGATAAACATGAAACATGCATGACTAATGTGACTAAATGGAGTAATGATACAAAAGTGACCAAATGAGTGATTTATGTGTTGCAAATGATTAAGCTTGAGCAGTTGAGTTAGATTTTTGGTTAATTAGTCTTAAAAGTGTATTGAAGATGAATGATGCAATGTAATTTCCAGCTTCCACAATAAATAGACAGATGTATTCTCATTTCATTACTGGAAGTCTAGAACAATGAAAAGAATACACACCATAAACCAAAAGTCCAAAAAAACCTCAAATTAATTTAATGATGCAGGTTTTAGCATGCATATATATATATATATATATATTGCATTTGCAATGTCAAAAATATACAGATCCACATCTTAAGCATATAATTAATTTAAAGATGCATTTGATACATGGCATAGTACAGCAACATCAGCCACTTTATTGCAAAAACAATTAAACGCACAAGTAGTTTTAAAAGATAGACATTAAAAAATATATCTATGGCAAATGGCCCATGT